>JAQQPU010001509.1:44760-80725 GCA_029168905.1 Artemia sp. Kazakhstan ARC1039 | reverse complement strand
TTCCATAGAATCACTATAATCCAAATTTCTTTTCTCAGACATAATTTATTCACTTAACTATTCTGCACTAGTCTAGTATCGTTAGACTAATGATAATATGATTATTGATTTCTCACCTTAGATGTACATTTCAGAAGGTCATGAGTTTCCCCATAGTCCCGGCTTTATACCAAGAAAAAAGTAACCAATCACAATAGCTATTACTCAATATAGATTTTCCCAAAAACCTTGCAAAACCGACAAATCAGTTAAGTAACTAGGTTTTTACCCAAAGTCTTCCCTTGTTGAGAAACTACTTAGGTTTTCCCAAAATCTTAAATTGTTCACAAACATGCTATGTAACTAAGGTTTTTCCCAAGGTCTCTGTTGACAAAAATATTTCTGGGTTTTTCCCCGTGACCTTGAACTTGGGACTCAGGGACTACCTACTCCCTACCAAACGTGTATAGCACCAAGGTAAATATAACGTCGCTCCCTACTTATGGCTTTTGGAATTTTTTCCAATTCTTTAAGAATGAATCCTGAAATACAAAGGCTGTTCAACTAAAATCAGAAGCTATTCTTAAAAGTACTAAAAAAATTCAGCGTGAAGAGCAGGGTATTGAGGAAGGGGCACTCCACTTGTTGTGCGGAATAATTACTGTTCGTTTTAATTTTTATTGTTTCTCCTTCCTTTCACTTAGAAAAATGTGTCTTTTTAATCTAACATTACAGTACATATTTCAACAGATTTAAGGATTTAAAAATCAAGGCATTTAAAAAAAAATGGAAAAAGGGAAAAAGCAAATTTATATAAAAGGAGAAAGGATATTTATCTGGTAATAAATTGGGTGATATGTATAATATCTAACGGTTTTTCTTACTGTAATGAGAAGCTCCCAAGCAGAAAATACAAATAACTCAATTTTCCAGGAAATTTTCCTAAGTCAATTGTTAAAGGGCTTAAGTTTCTTAGTCAATTGCTAAAGTTTCTTAAGTCAATACTGTTCATGATATTCCTATTATCTTTAAATAGTTGATAATCATGAACTCCAGAGATAGTTTTTTTTCTCTTTGTTTTATTTATTTATAGAGAATCAACAAGGAGGGAATTCCTCCTCCACCCAGTTGGTAGCAAAGACTCAGGAAGCTTTAGACTACCTAAGAGCAAGAGAGAATTTTTGGAAGTTACAGCGATTGCCACCACCTCCAAAAGTTTTAAAGAAAAAGGTACCATTTCTATTCAATTTCCAAAAGCCAAGAATAGGAGATGTTATCGTATGAGACTAGTATATAATAAAGTACGATTTACAATCGCCAATATGAGGAGGCTCAAGTATTTATATTCATTTTTAATGTTATGTGAGTTTTGTAAAAAAAAGCAAGATTTTTTTTTGGGCGGGGGGGGGGGAGGGGTGAGTGGAACTGTCATCGAAAGCATTAGAAATTTTGCTTGGTCAACTATGTGTCAACTATTAATATCCTTCACCAATTCATAGGCTGAGCATTTGTACTAATTACTAATATTTCTCAAGTAATTCAGCTGAAAGCTAGAGTCAAACGGGCAGGGCAACAAATAAGCATCGATAAATAAATGTAACCCAATACGAACAGAAATCATAGGCAGCTCAATCGCGCTCCCTAATTAAAGAACGATGTTGGCAAAATGTATTTTTTTGTAAAAAAACAAAAAAAAACGATAATAATAATACACTGTACCACATCGATCTTTACTATAATTAATTAAAAAAAATCCACAAAATAAGTTTTTCGAAGAAAAGTGAAGAACTCCATTAAACCAAAAATGAGCAAAAATAAAATCAAATAATCTACCAAGCGTAAAACTACCACAAATCAGCATCAATAAATAAATGAAGCCCAAAACGAACAGAAATTACAATAAATAACCGAGTCAAACTCAAAACGAGCAGAAATAAACATTAGTCGGGCTCAAAACCCCTATGCCTTCCCACGGCCAGAACATAATTCGCCTTTTACTGAAAAAATATAAATTTTTTTACTTTTATAACTTTAATAAATCAAATAATATTAACATTTTGATTACTAAATATCAGTATATGTATATTAAACTGACAATGCACATTCGTTTGTATTTTTTCAGTTTTTTGAAGTTTCTATGCCAACGCTTTCTATAAAAACCTTATATGTCCCCAGGGCATAGCTTACTACCCTTGCCGTGACGGCTCTGGGTGACTGTCCTCCTCAAAAACATAATTTCTATTGGAAATCAACTACGCTGAACAAAATGGATATCTCAAAATTTGGATTTGATGAGTTTGGGGAAATGGTGGGCGTGGAGGGGTTGTTATTTGCCTTCCAATCATTTTCGATTATTAAAAAGGACACAAGCCGCTCCAACTTACAATCGAATGAGCCATTTTCGAAGTTTCTACGACAACTTCTTTGATACGAAGTGCCCTGGTCTAAGGAAAAAAAATAAGTAATACATTGTGCCAACATCGTTCTTTACTTAGGTAGCGCGATTGTGCTGCCTATGATTAATCAAAAAAAAATTTTTGCACAAAATAAGTTTTTCAAAAAAAGTAAACAACTCCATTAAACCAAAAATAAACGAAAATAGAATCATATAATTTACCAAGCATAAAACTACCACAAATCCGTATCAATGAATAAATGAAACCCAAAACAAACAGAATTAAAATAAGTCAAACTCAAAACGAGCAGAAATTAATCTGAGTACGGTTGTAAACCCTACGCTTTCTAAAAGCCAGAATATAATTTGTACTTTACTGAAAAAAATTCAAATGACTTTACTAAAAAAAATGTGCATTGTCAGTTTAATATACATATACTACCATTTATTCCTTTAAATCCAAATTAGTTTTTGTTTTGTTAAAATTATAAGTGAAAACATTTAAAAGACTTTTTATCATTAAAGTACAAATTATTCTGTTTACTTTAATTTCTGATTGTTTTGGGTTTTATTACTTAGTGATACTGATTTGTGGTATTTGTATGCTTGGTAGATTATTTGATTCTATTTTTGTTCATTTTTGGTTTAATGGAGTTCATCACTTTTTTTGAAAAACTTAATTTAAGCAAAAATTTTTTTTGATTAATTTCTGTTCGTTTTATATTGACATAATCTTTTTCAGGGAGTAAGACTGGGCCTCTTCTGAAGTTAAATAACCATCCCTTACATAACAACCTTTAATACCCCCTGGGCATAACTTACAGCCCTTGTCCCTAATCTCTGGGGTTTGTTTCAACCCCAGAAGCCTTGTTCTATGATATTTAGACTATTTTGAATAGAATGGCTATCTCAAAGTTTCTATTAGACGCATTTTGGGACAATAAGACGTATGTGCAGGGGTGAGAGGGTAGCTGTCCTCTAATCACTTTGATCATAGACAGCGCGCTAGTGCTGCCTAAGTAAAGAACGATGTGGGCACAATGTGTTGTTTTTTTTCTCCATACCCGGGCACTTCGTATCGAAGGAGTTGTCGTAGAAAGTTCGAAAAGGGCTCATTCGATTGCAAATTGGAGTGGCTAGTGCCCTTTTTAATAGTCGAAAGTGACTGGAGGGCAACTACCCCCCCACACGCCCATCATTCCCCCAAATACATCCAATCGAAATTTTGAGATAGTCATTTTGTTCAGCGTAGTTGATTTCCAGATAGAAATAATCTTTTTGAGAAGGACATTCCCCCACAACCCTCGGGGCAAGGGTTTTAAGTTATGCCCTTGGGGCATATAAGGTTTTTATAGAGGCGTTGTCGTAGAGACTTCAAAAAAGGCTCATTCGATTGGAAATTCAAACGACTAGTGTCCGGTTTAATAGTCGAAAGTGATTTGAGGGCAACTAGCCTCCCCCCCCCCCGCCCATAATTCCCCCAAACACATCCTATCAAAGTTTTGTGATAACCATTTTGTTCAGCGTAGTGGATTTCCAGATAGAAAATATGTTTTTGAGGAGAACACTCCCCTACAACCCTCGGGGCAAGGCTTTTAAGTTATGCCCTGGGGGGGCATATAAGGTTTTTATAGAAGGCGTTGTCGTAAAAACTTCAAAAAAGGCTCATTCGATCGGAAATTCAAAGGGCTAGTGTCCTTTTTAATAGTCGAAAGTGATTGGAGGGCAACTAGCCCCCCCCCCAGACCCATCATTCCCCCAAACACATCCAATCAAAATTTTGAGATAGCTATTTTGTTCAACGTAGTAGATTTCCAGATAGAAAATATGTTTTTGAGGAGGACACTCCCCCACAATCCTCGGGGCAAGGGTTGTAAGCTATTCCCTGGGGGCATATAAGATTTTTATTGAAGGCGTTGTCATCGAAACTTCAAAAAAGGCTCATTTGATTGGAAATTCAAAGGGCTAGTGCCTTTTTTAATAGTTGAAAGTTATTAGACGGTACCTTACCCCCCTCTCACGCCCACCTTTTCCCCAAACACATCCAATCAAAATTTTGAGATAGCCATTTTGTTCAAAGTAATTTAAAGTACTGAAAATTAAGTCTTTGAGGATCACAACCCCCTCAAAACCCTCAGGACAAGGATTGTAAGTTATGCCCTGGGGACAGATACAGTTTTTACAGAAAGCGTTGTCGTAGAAATTTCAAAAGGGCTCACTCGATTAGAAATTGAAATGGCTTGTGCCCTTTTTAATAGTCGAAAGTAATTGGAAGGCAACTAACACCCCTTCCACGCCCACCATTTCCCCAAACACATCCAATCAAAACTTTGAAGTAGCCATTTTGTTCCACATAGTTAAAGTTCAGTGGTTTTTTTAAAACCACTCTTCCTGATTCATTGCTAGCTGCAAAACAAAACTTAAGCTCCATGTAGTGTCAATTAAAGTTTTCAGCGTTGCAGGAAAATTTTCCTACAAGCTAGAATTATAAAATACTTATTGAATATACTAGTCTATAGTGGCGCCTAAGAATTCTTTCTGACTTGTTCCGAATTTTTTTTTGCGATAAACTGATGGACTGATGTTTAAAAATCTTGAAAAGAAGAAGGGGGGTGGGGGAAAACTCAAATACTGAAAATTTTTTTTATACAAACGTCTTGTATTCCAGGTCACGAAGAAGTCAAAAAATAAGAAGAGAAATAACGAAACCGTTTCTCCCCAGAAACAACCCGAAACTCTTTGTAGAAAAGACAATGCTGTTAGTTCGTTTGGCGCTACAAGCTCTAATGAAGTAAACTTTAAAGTTTCAAATATTTCAAAAAATTATTTTCATGAGGAGATTGGAACTATTAAGACGTCACATACAGTAATGGAAAAAGTAATGGAATATGAAACACACGAGGCCACCATAACTCAGACAATCACAGCAAGCAATAAAGAGAATAATGTTCAAGTAGAAGACACCAAAAATAATGATATGAAAAAGAGTAATGGTAAGAAATGTTTCAGTTCAATAGAAGAACAACAAATGAGTGATAAACCATCAGATATCATTAGATTTGAAAAGACTGAGTCCCTTAAAACTGAAAAAAACCTAAAACAAGATGACTTTACAAGAAATGAAATGCAGGAAAGCAATGTTGACAAGATATCTAATCAACTTAAAGAAAATCTAAGGCATGAGGGATTTGAGATTAATGAGCATGCTAAACTTGAAGCTACTAAAACAGCAGAACCTACTCAACTGCATATTTCTACAAACAGTAATATAAAGAAAAGTACCGTCGAAGCTGTTAAGAAACAGCATAAAAAAAGGTTCCGCGAAAATATTTGTCATAAAGAAAAAGATTACAGCAATATAAGCTCAGAAAGATATATATTTGAAGAATCCGTTAAGCATGAGAAGAATGATGAATTTGGGCCACAAGAACAGAAAAATGCGGTCAATGGAACAAAAGAACTGCAAACAGCTTATGATCCTTTTAGTATGACTAGTGTAGATGGGCGAGAAACTAAGCCCCGTTTTGTATCCCAGCAACGATTTGAGTGCCAAGATTTGCTATTTGAAGACAGGCCTAATGACGAAAATTACGAACTTTGTAGCTTTTATCATCTGGGAGATTCTAAAGAGGTAGCAGAAATCCTTCTGAAAGATTTAGATATTAATGATGCTGTGAAAAAAGATCTTGAATTGGATCAAAATTCAGAAGTTTCTTCAGTTTTGGCTGAAATCTCAAAAGTGAGTAGTCTTTTGAAAATAAAAAAATTGTAATTCGGAAAGGTTCATTTTATCCTGAATTAAATCCTGAATAGAATCCTGAATTATCCGGATAATCCTGGATAATTCAGGATTATCCTAAATTATCCTGAATGGCAATTGTATAGGTTATTGTCAACGTATTTTTGCATAATACATAATACGTAAAAATGATCCTATGAGTCCAAGCCTTGTTATAAAAACTGTAAATTGTGTAACAGATCACCTACCAAGATCCTTAAGAATTTTTTTTATTTTCTGTCAAAAACCTCCAAATACGGAGCTGCCATTGTAGATAATGATCCTTTAGCAGATAATTTTGACCTCATTATTAATTTGTCTTGAGCAACTATTGGTAGAATATTTTGTTTTTCTTCTGGGAAAGTAACTCTTGTCGATAAAACAGTGATGAAAACCCAGAATGGCTTTTAACAGTTAAATTTTGAAATTTTAAACGTCGATATTAAAAAAAAAAACTGATCAAACTTATTTCAAATTTTGATTTAAACATATTTAAGACTGTTGTTAATGAACACTTTCAAAGTTTTAGTTATAGTAGCCTTTAAAATGAAATAGTTCTTTATTATGTTCATGGGCCTGAAGCTTGTGATTTCTGAAGAGGGGGCTGGTACTTAATATTTAAAGCTAAGTTAGTCCAAGAAAGTACAAAAAGAGAATGTTTATAGATTTTCTTAAAAACCATCAGAAGATATTCTTGTGAATTTTGCCCCATCCCCTTCCATGTCCTACTTACTTCAAATTTAGACGTATTTCAATACATTTATTTCCATACAGAACCTAAAGATTGGAATCATGCCTTCATTTTGTTTGTTTCTATATTTTAGAAAACTTCAACCCCTAGCCTTCACCAGCCTTCTGTGGTCCAAGTCGGAACCTTAGCGAGTGACAAAAGCAGTAACCCTCTCCCTCGACAAGTCACTGTGGTGACGGTAGAGGCAGAAGTACATGCCATAAATCTGACTGATTTGGAATCAAACATTGAAAGTTCTATTGAAGAGATGCAAAAAGGTAATTCGAGAAAAATTATGGGTATGCATTGTGTTAAGTAATTTAATTTCAACGCTTAAGGGGTTCTACGGATAAATAAAGACGGGATTCATATAAGTTAATAACGAAAAATAAGTTAGTATATTTGCAGTAAAATCGTGAAATCGAGCTAAATTACATTAATGCGGTAATATAATAGGCTATACGAAAGCATACATGTCACACACGGTATCAGACAGTTTTTGGTAACGAAATGTAAGTAAGGAGTGACCCGGCTCAATAGTAACCAAAACTGTAAAAAACGGAATTTTGATACCAGTGGAAACACAAAAGAATTGAATTTTAATGCTGATTTCAAATATATAAGTTTGATCAAGTTTAGTCTAGCCCATCAAAAGTTACTAGCCTTAGAATATTTGCCTTATTTTCGAAAAAAGAGAAAAACACCCCTTAAAAGTCATAGAAACTTAATGAAAATCACATCATCAGATTCAGCGCATTAGAGAACCCTAAAGCTTCTATCTGCAAAAATGTGAAATTTTGTATTTTTTACCAGAAGAAAGATAACGGGTGTGTGTTTATTTTTTGTTTTTGTTTTTTTCCTCCCAGGGGTGATGATATCTAAATCCTATTTCTTAGAATTTCGGTTACTATTAGGCAGAGTCGCTCCTTGAATAATTTTTCTGTCTATTTGTGCTTCTCGGTTGCCCTAGTCCTTTGAATGTGTTTCTTTTTTTTTTGTAATTTGTTACTTGGGAATCCGTTGTCCTGGATCACAAGACAAGGCTTTGATATTTTCTCGGTTTTATTTTGTTTAGTTTGCTTTCTTGACACCATTATGTTTTTGAGTGCTTTTTCTTTTCAAATTACCAACTTTTTCTCGTATTATTGAGATGACTTGACTTGTCATCCTTGTATGTCATTTGATTTTTTAACGCTTTTAACGGTTGTAACCCATGATTATGGCGTCATTCATCATCTTGTATACGAAGACGCATTTTTTTCAAAAAATTGATTTTTACCTTAAAAAATCTGTTCTTTTAAATACATAAGGCACTAGCTGTAAGCGTTTTCTTTTAAAATCAGCCATTGCAAGCTCTATGATGTTTCAGTGCCCCACTAGCAGTAGAGAGAAAAAAAAAACGGGAAAAGGAGGACACATCTATGCTATAACAGGCAAAAAAGGTGATTTTTCCTGTTATTCGACCTACAGGACTGTAATTTCATCCATGGATTTCGGTTATGGCAATTCCAATACTATGCTTTTTTATTTCAACCCAATTTGTTTTCAGAATAATTAATTATGGGTTACATGGGGTGAGCCTTGTCTTTTTCTAGGTATCAGCCACCGCTGCAACCATGATTTGGGTGCATTTTGATGCTATCTACCTATCTGGTTTTCTTACCCTGGCATGGTAAAATCTAATTTTCCTTGCGAATTGAGATCCGCAAGATCTCCCTTTCAGTGTTCCCAACTATTCTTAGTGTATTCAACTGTTTCCTGTCCTTGTCGTGATTCCAGTGGTAGCCTAGCTTAATTTTATTTTCTTTAAGACGAATGATGGTAGCGGGTTGCACTTCAGGCATTGATTCAACGTTGTCTGGTAAAGGTGTCTTACTATACGGACGAACTACAAAAACATCTTACTTTGACAAGGCTTGAGGGGGGAGGCTTCTTGCTCCATTTCTAGTGGTATCAATGCTGAAACGTTCAGGTCACATTATCTTCAATTAATGTAAAAGGTATTTGTAGTAGAAGACTTCTTTCTAGTTGTGCCCATGCTGAAACGTTCAGGTCACATTATCTTCAAACAATGTCAAAGTTATTTGTGGTAAAAGAGTTCTTTCTAGTGGCATCAATGCTGAAACATTCAGGTCACATTATCTTCTAATAATGTCACAGGTATTTGTGGTAGAAGACTTCTTGCTAGTGGTATCAATGCTGAAACGTTCAGGTCACATTATCTTCCAATAATGTCAAAGGTATTTGTGGTAGAAGACTTCTTTCTAGTGGTATCAATGCTGAAACGTTCAGGTCACATTATCTTCAAATAGTGTCAAAGATATTTGTGGTAGAAGACTTCTTTCTACTGGTATCAATGCTGAAACGTTTAGGTCACATTATCTTCAAATAATGTCAAAGGTATTTGTGGTAGAAGACTTCTTTCTAGTGGTATCAATGCTGAAACGTTCAGGTCACATTATCTTCAAATCATGTCAAAGGTATTTGTGGTAGAAGACTTCCAGAATTCGAGCATTTGAGGCTTTTAGCAGGCGAGTTTACACCCATGTTGTTTGATCTAACAAAAATCCCAGGCATTTCAAGCAACTTAAATTTTCTACAGTTGTTCAAACAGGTAGGTTAATCACTGATGACAATTTTCGCTATCACCATCATTGTTTGCTGGCTTAAATGTAGGCTGATTGATTTGCTGTTATTTGATAGGTGATCAACCCTGAATTACGGTTTTTGGAGAAACTCAGAAAGAAAGATCAATGTCGTTAGTGTGATACTGGGCTTCTTTTGTTATGTCGTGATGCACAAATAATTTGTATACTCTAGCTGGTATCTTGTTTGTTTTTTTTGTATCCTGGTATGGCATCTCCCTTGCGAACATTTTCAGTTTCCTTTACTTTTAATCGAACTCACTTTTCTTTTCAATGGTTTGAGGGGCACCATTGACAGTTCTAGATTTCAATACACCATTTTCGAAAATGGTAATGGAAAATGGAAAATGGTGGTTTCAAAACCATTTTCAAAAACCTTATTGGTGATGGTTTTATTTTTTCCAACTATCCTTATTGTATCTGACTTCTTGTATGTGACAATTTCCTCCCTACCATCTATTATCTTGCTATGTGTTACAGTTGACTTTGAAGTAGAGTATGAAAAATAAGGAACTGACTTTTCCTTTTCCTTTTCTGGATGTTTCTTAATTGTATTCCAAGCTGCATATGCTGCAGAAATCCCAACAATCGCTTTGAATAAAGGACGCTTATTTCTAAATGAAATAGTTGTGTCTGAATGTTTCAAAATGTATTGTTTATGTTTTACTGAAATGTGATAAGTCAATACAAAAAAAACTGTTATATTTAGTTTGAGAAATGTAACGCAGTATATACGGTTTTCATGCAAAAGCCTTTTGCATCAGAAAAAATTAGTAACTGATTGATTTTAAATTCATAGTTCTCAATATTCTTGGACAAATGAAGAAGATTCAATAATACGTATTAGGCATCTGACGACATGTACAGTATATCTTTGTTTTAGGAACTGATTAATTTAAAATTTTTCAGTATTCTTGGGCAAATGCAATATGATTTAAAGGGAATCTGACGTTATATACAGTACATCTATATATTTTCTCCCTTTAAGAGTACTCTCTTTAAGCGAGTAATAATTGTATTTTTTCTTAAATATATATTTTTTCTCGAGTAAGCAGTAAGTGATCGGATTCACAATTACTTACTTGGGTCCCTACAGTGTGTTGCTACAGCAACGTTCAGTCTCTGGGTTCTGTGTTACTAAGTAGAATTCGAACCCGCTGTGCCGGTACAGGACATTAACTTTGTCTCGATATCTCAATTTTTTTTTTTTAATTGGCAAACTGGGACTTTCTGGCCTGAAAAACCATCTAAATTGGTTATGGTCATAGGCAGCGCGCTAGCGCTGCCTAAGTAGAGAACGATGTGGGCACAATGTGTTTTTTTTTCTCGATGCCCGGGCACTTCGAATGGAAGGAGTTGTCGTAGAAACTTCGAAAAGGGCACATTCGATTCGAAATTGGAGTGGCTAGTGTTTTTTTAATAGTCGAAAGTGATTGGAGGGCAACTAGCCCCCCCCCCACGCTCCTCATTCCCCCAAACATATCCAATAGAAATTTTGAATTAGCCATTTTGTTCAGTGTAGTTGATTTCCAGATTGAAAATATCTTTTTGAGGAGGAAACTCCCCCACAGCCATTGGGATAAGGGTTTTAAGTTATGCCCTGAGGGCATATAAGATCAATGTTTACACAATGTACAGTTTATTATTATTTTTTCTTTAAAGAAGGACACTTCATATAGAAGGGGTCGTCGTAGAGACTTCAAAAGGGGCTCATTCGATTGGAAATTGCGAGTTCTAGTGCCCTTTTTAATAGTCGAAAGTGATTGGAGGGCAACTAGCCCCCCTCTCACGCCCATCATTCCCCCAAACATATCCAATCGAAATTCTGAGATAGCCATTTTGTTCAGCGTAGTTGATTTGCAGATAGAAAATGTGTTTTTGAGGAGCCACTCCCTCAAAACCCTCAGGGCAAGGGTTTTAAGTTATGCCCTGGGGGCATGTAAGGTTTTTATAGAAGGCGTTGTCGTAAAACTTAAAAACAGGCTCATTCGATTGGAAATTCAAAGGACTAGTGCCCTTTTTAATAGTCGAAAATGATTGGAGGGCAACTAGTCCCCCCCACGCCCATCATTCCCCCAAACACATCCAATAAAAATTGTGAAATAGCCATTTTGTTCAGCGTAGTTGATTTCCAGATAGAAAATATGTTTTAGAGGAGGACACTCCCCCACAACCCTCAGGGCAAGGGTTTTAACTTATGCCCTTGGGGCATATAAGGTTTTATAGAAGACGTTGTCGTAGAAACTTCAAAACAGGCTCATTCGATTGGAAATTCAAAGGGCTAGTGCCCTTTTTAAAAGTCGAAATTGATTGGAGGTCAACTAGCCCCGCCCCTCCACGCCCATCATTCCCCCAAACACATCCAATCAAAATTTTGAGATAGTCATTTTGTTCAGCGTAGATGATTTCCAGATAGAAAATATGTTTTTGAGGAGGACACTCCCCCAAAACCCTCAGGGCAAAGGTTTTAAGTTATGCCCTAGGGGTATATATGGTTTTTATAGAAGGCATTGTCGTAGAAACTTCAAGACAGGCTCATTCGATTGGGAATTCAAAGGGCTAGTGCCCTTTTTGATAGTTGAAAGTGATTGGAGGGCAACTAGCCCTTCACGCCCATCATTCCCCCAAACACATCCAATTAGAATTTTGAGATAGCCATTTTGTTCAGCGTAGGCTAGTTAATTCCAGATAGAAAATATGTTTTTTAGGAGGACACTCCCCCAAAACCCTCAGGGCAAAGGTTTTAACTTATGCCCTGGGGGCATATAAGGTTTTTACAAGAAGGCGTTGTCGTAGAAACTTCAAAACAGGCTCATTCGATTGGAAATTCAAAGGGCTAGTTCCCTTCTTAATAGTCGAAAGTGATTGGAGGGGAACTAGCCCCTCCCCCACTCCCATCATTCTCCCAAACACATCCAAGTAAAATTGTGAGATATCCATTTTGTTCAGCGTAGTTGAATTCCATATAGAAAATAATTTTTTGAGGAGGACACTCCCCAACAACCGACAGGGCAAGGGTTTTAAGTTATGTCCAGGGGTATATAAGGTTTTTATAGAAGGCGTTGTCATAGAAACTTCAGAAGGGGGTCATTTGATTGGAAATTCAAAGGACTGGTGCCCTTTTTAATAGTTGAAAGTTATTAGAGTGCAACTAGCCGCCCCCCCCCCAAGTCCATCATTCACCCAAAAGCATCCAATCAAAATTTTGAGATAGCCATTTTTTTTAGCGTAGTTGATTTACAGATAGAAAATATGTTTTTGAGGAAGATACTCCGCCACAGCCCTTAGAGCAAGGGTTTTAAGTTATGCCCTTGGGGAATATAAGGTTTTTATAGAAGACGTTGTCGTAAAAACTTCAGAAAAGACCTCATTCGATTTGAAATTCAAAGGGCTAGTGCCCTTTTTAATAGTCGAAAGTGATTACTAATATTTTTTGTTGTTGTTGTTGTTTAGACCAGGGCACTTCTTATCGAAGGAGTTGTCGCGGGATCTTCGAAAGGGGCTCATTCGATTGGAAATAGAAAGGGCTGATGCCCTTTTAATAGTCAAAATTGTTTGGAGGGCAACTAATTCCCCTTCCACTCCCATCCTCCCATTTGCCCATTTTGTTTAAAAACTAAATGTTGCCTTAAGATTAAATCAAAATGCACTGTGATAATGCTAATTCCCAATAAGACATCTCAACAGTATCCCAAGAACGACTGAGGGTATTATGTTCAAACTTTCGAGGCTACTTCTGCTCTTAAAATTTAACCAAATCAAAATAGTGTAAGTGTATCAAAGCCATCAAAGAATGTAAACAGATTGTTTTGCGAATGGTATCAAGTTTTCCATTTTAGGTCAACTAGAGGAGGTATGAAACTATGCCTTCCCAAGGCCAGAACATAATTTGCATTTTACTGAAAAATTATAAAGTCTTTTACTTTCAAAACTTTAATAAATCAAATAATATCAACATTTTGATTACTAAATATAAGTATATCTATATTTAACTGACAATTCACATTCATTTGTATTTTTTTCAGTAAAGTGCATATTATGTTCTGGTCTGTGGAAGGCATACGGGTTTTGAGCCCTACTCATGTTAATTTTTGCTCGTTTTGAGTTTGACTCGGTTATTTATTATAATTTCTGTTCGTTTTGGGTTTCATTTATATATCGATGCTGATTTGTGGTAGTTTCACGCTTGGTAGATTATTTGATTTTATTTTTTGCTCATTTTTGGTTGAATGTAGGTCTTTTCTTTTCTTTGAAAAACTTATTTTGTGGAAAAAGTTTTTTTTAATTAATTAATATAAAAAAATTTACGACGATTTCCTCGTTCTGCTTGGCTTTTATATTTGTCTTTTTGTCATACTGCAAGGTCATCTGAAAATTCTTTCCGATTACTGTGGTCCCATTCGGGAGTAGGAATGCATCAGAAGGTACAGATGGGGCACCTCTGCTACCATCTATAACCAGTCTAACTGTACAAGATCATTTGTCTCTTTCTAGGCAAATCACGGGACTTAGAATACTGCGGGGAGAATGCACATGCGCACTGAATACTAACGGGACAATGTTATTGATCCACTAACGGTACGACCTATTGTTTCTAAGAAATTTTTACCTAGATTTATGTAATAGGCTATGATGGAAATCAAGTTAGACAATTCTATTTTTAAATATGGCTTCTCTGGAAACATTTCTATAACTAAATTGTATATCTGCGATATTATAACAGTTCATTTTAAGCTATTGAACAATAAGCACCATGGAAAATCTTGACAATATTGTTTACCAAATATATGCCGTAAGTTTATTTTATAAATAATTAATTGAGATGTTTCAATACTGGTGCATTATACGGAGACTTCTTAAAAAGTCAAGTTTGGTTAATAAAATGAAAATGGATGAATAATAGTTTAGAAACAAATTCGGGGTATATATATTTGCACATTGTGGGGGCGGGAGGGTAAAGAATAGCATATATTAAATGTAACCCAGGTAGCATTTTTCTTTGATGATATTAATTTATTTGAGACCTAGACTAGCCTAGCAATGAAAATGTTGCTTGATGTAAATTTTAGGCCTATAAGCTGATGATGTATTTGCACATTGTGGGGGGTGGGGGTGGTTGGGTAAAGCATAAGATATATTAAATGTAACCCTGGTAGCATTTTTTTTATCATATTAATGTTTTTGGAGTTGTTCGCTGTGAAATGTCACTCGATGCAAATTTTATGCCTATTTGCTGCGGCTGTGTGTTAACGATCTTTTTTTATCCAATTTAAAGCCTATAGACTAGAACTGTGTTACCAATTTGATATCTAAATACCCCCTCTCCCTGTTTCTAGAGCTTATAACATTTCGAAAGTTATGATATGGTTTGTAGCCTATGTAACTATGTAAATTTGACAATTTACCCCCTCCCCCACCCCATAATTCTCGGTTTTTTCATTAGCCCTGGTTTTTAGAAACATAATTTCTTTAATGCTTATTGACTACCTCATAATGGTTAATGACTGTAAAAAAAAATCTTTATTTCAACTTATTTCCGTTTTAGACCTAATATCCGATAGTATATGAATGGCTTCTTGCAACCCTGATAAACTCGTTATTATTCAAAAACATGAAAAAAATTGTTTTACAAATAATCATCGAATTTTTAAAAAACCTCACTGAATCTTAATAACAAAGTCTCTTTGCTTGAACTGTATAAGATTTCAAAATATTTTTTACGCTCCATAATATAAGAACATATATCTTCCTTAGAGAGAGATTAACTTTTAAAATCAGTTTGCCCTTTTTTGCATTAATATAGAAGAGGGGGAGTGGTTGGACTGTGTAAAAAGGGAGAGTTTTTTTCACTATGGCTTTTTCACTACATGAAAAACTATAGTTTAATTTGTTTTAAGAAAAATTTTGAGCAATTTTCCCCACCCAACAAGAGGGCGAGAACAACTGATGAAACCCCTTTGAGGGCATCAGTTGTCCAGTATGGCCGTTGGCCAAGACCTTCAGCTCCTTCCAGACCAGCTCTGCCTGCACAAGCCACCGCGCAATCCATACAAGGTCATGACATCACTGCTCAGTGTACCCCGCCTATACATGGATGTGACATTGCTGCTCCATCCACCCTCTATCAAGCATTGCCGGGGCCTTTAAGACCTGCAATCCATGTCAGTGAAGTTGATTTGCCCCCTACAGTCCTTCACATGCAAGCTGCAGATCTTAATGTAAGTTTTTAAATTTATTGATATTTTTCGAAAAAAAAGGTTAGTAACCGATAATGATTTTTTCTTCCAAAAGAAAATATAAGGCTCTCCTTTTGAGCTCTTTAATCTGCTTGATAAACAGGTTGTAATTGTCGAAACGCACGCATCCAACCTGCTAAATGTTATAAATTAGGATAGCAGCTTAGCAAAGGTTTCGCTGAAAAAGAGACTGTTTTAATCCCGTCATATTGTCTAGAGTAAATCCTATGAATTGCAAGAGGGGTGGGGGCAGATGTTGATTATGATAAATAGTTTCATATGATATTTGTTTTCCATTTTGAGTACATTAAGATGAAACTAGAAAGTCATTTTCATTATAGACAGTGCAAGCGCTGCTTATTTTTCTGTCTACTAGATAATTCACTGAGAAAACTATGAGTATTGCAAATTCAATGGTAAATAGCGATGCTATTAAGTATGTTACATGTCATGATTTTCACTATTTTATTGTGTGTGTGTGTGTGTGTGTGTGCGCGTGAGCGACGCATGCGCTGATTTTATTATTTTTCTGTCTGCTAGATAATTCGCTGAGATAGTATAATGAATATTGCAAATATATAAGTATTAAAATTCAGTTTTTTAACTGAAAAAATAGTTTCACTATTGTTATTGCTATAGAAATAAGTACCTGATGTCAGTTTTTGAAATAGACACGATTACAAAGCTTAGAAACTATCCAAATGACACTATGCGCACACAAATAGTGGCATTACTACGAATATTAAGTGTGTATTTTTTTAAGCACATCTTTTAAATGATATGAAAATATAGTTCGCTAATAATCCAATTTTTGACTCTTTTAAAAATCGGGTGTTTTATACACTTTGAAATTAAGTGGTTGTTTCGTTATAGGCTATATCGGTTCCGTACGCACTACCTTCCCCTCTATCTGAAGAAACAAGTCATGAAATGATCCAAATTGAACCGCCAATGGAGTTTCGTGACAATCAGGTCACTGAAATACCGGCTATCGACGAACAAGATCTCGAACGATACGGTAAATTCTTACGGGAGTGTTATGGTGATGGTAGTGTTAATTTAGACGATACTTTGAGATCATTGACACGGAATGGGCAGACAATTTATTGGGACAATATTTAGATGTAGACGCTAGTACAGTTGAAAAGGGTAATGCATTTACTTCAGAGAGTAATTTACCATGGTTGATCCCGAATACAATGCAAATTTTTGATAATTTTCCTAAAGAGTTAAATGAGAACCCTCCCCCCACTGATTTAATGGACATCCTCCCTATTGGATCAAATTTAATTGAAAATGAAATGGCTTCGATGGATTTTAGTACACAGATCAGCCCTATTGCTGAACAAAGTGGGGGAGGGGCTTAGGTAGTGATATACAAGGGGGGAGGGTTTAGCTAATGATGATATACAAGAGGGAAGGGTGATGATACACAATTCTCGTCACTACCGGACTTTCAACAAACAAATTCGATATTGAATACAATCGCCGTTTATACTGAAAAATTTGGTGATCCATTTAATACAATTTTGGGGGGAATTTTATAACCGACCCCATTTATATCCTTCATGAATCTATAGAAAAGTTCGTGCACTTCTAGAAAACCAGATTTAAGTATAGGGGGGGGGGTCGGGACAGTATCAAAGCCTCAATTGTTTTAAAAATATTTTATCTAAATGAGAGTCATAGTGAGGTGTATGACCATTATGTACACACCGAGATGTTGGTAGTGTACCATCATTCGGAAAATTACGAGACTGTATTTATGCAATGGATTGACAATATTATCACTCATCTCGAAAATTATAATGAGAATGGGAGTGGTTCCGTTGTTTTATTTATTGAAAAATTTAAGTATAAATATATGTAAATTTGAAAAAGATTTTATTTTAAGACGAGGGCATAGGGACACGGGTACAGTTTTAAAATATAATCCCGATTTAACTGGATGCAAGGGCGTTCAACGAATCTATTTCAAAACAGGTCAAAAATGTTTCATGTACGCTTTCCTCATATCAGCTTTCGAACCTCTAGCATGTGACGCTTCAAAAAAAAATTTTGACTACTGGGCCGTGCATGGAAGGGAAGGGTCTGATTTTCCCTCAGTAGATTTCTCTTGTTTAGCGGAAAAATTTCCGGTAACACTCAGGTCGATAGATATTTTTTAACGGGCCAACGTCCATTTAAATGTCAGTGTTACTGTGCTCCAATACGAAACGGAATTTCAAGAGGGTAAGCGTTCTAATAAAAAGGGTGGAATATTCCCAGTAAGGGACCCGTCGACTAAATCGGTGAAATAATGGGTTTGGTTATTGTACACACCACCTAGTGAACCCAATTCAATTGCTGGGGGAGGGTAAGAATAAGGGGACACGATTCTATTGTCCAACATGCCAGTCTATATTTTGGACTGAATTAAAGTTACAAAATCATATGAAACACTGTAAAAGACATGGCTATCAATTGGTGGAAACAGCTTTGGGGGACCTTGCAATTTTACATATAAAAAATTCTCAGAATACTCTATTGCAAAGAAATAAAATAAGTTTGGATTGTGAGGCTAATCTGGTGGATGTGAACGACCCACATGTTCCGAATCGTATCAAAGAACATCAAGCCATCGCAGTTTCCTATGTCCACGCACAAATTGACAGCTCTAAAACTACGCAATTGTTAGAAATAGTCGAAACATTGGATGAGAATGATTGCATGATCAAATCATTAATTAAATTAATTGTCACTGCAAATGGAGCTATTTCCCGTTTGAGAAATACCCTCTATCCGATAATATTGTCAGCAGAGGATCGTCCGGCCATTAAAATAAGAAAATATGTTGGGTTTGTAAGGGGGAATTTGAAGAGGGGACTAAGGGGAAAGGGACTAGGGGGAAAAAGACTAGAAGGGGAAAGGGAAAGCCCGCGACCATGATCACTTGTGGCAGGAAATATCTTCAGGGGGTAGTAATTTTTGTGGTAGAGCACACCAATGATGCAATGTGAATGTAAGCCAGTAGTTTTTTATACCGGTTTTCATTCACAATTCAAATTATGATTTGAAATTTATTTTACCGGCTTTGGCACGTATTCACAGAGGGAGGGGGAGCATATAGTCCATGGGTAAATAACTCATTTACCTACAATATTATCCCCAAATCTGCTGAGAAGCTGGTGCTTTTAGAGTTGAAATGGCAGGTAGTGAATAATGGGCATATGTGCTGGAATGAAATCCGTTTTTTAGATTCTTATAGTTTTTTCCCGAAGGCTCTCAGTCAACTCATTCAAGTGCAGAAAAGCGACAACTTTGATAGTCTCCCTCTGCTTAAACAGCGCTGTCCAGACAGTGAAATGTATGACTTACTGGCCTGTAAAGGCATATATGCATATGACTATTTCTGCTCTGGAGCGCGGTTAAGTGAGGAGAAACTCCCTCCCATCGAAACATTCTATAATTCACTTATCAATAGTGAATGCACTAACGAGGACTATGAATTTTCTAAGAGGGTATGGGCTAAGGCTAATTGTAAAAATGGTTGGGATTATTGTAGAATGTACTTGGCCAGTAATGTGTTAACTCTTTTAGATATTGTCTGCAAAAATACAGATCAAATTTATTCAGAGTTTGGGCTAGACATTGGCTATTATTTTTCAACACCACTCCTCGTCATGAACTTAATTCTAAAAATTAGTAGGGATGAAATAGGGTTGATCATCGATAAGGATCAACACCTATTTATAAAAAGATCTATGAGAGGGGGATGTGTTTTCATGGGGATCGCGTCCTAACAACGGATCCAACTGGCCTGAACTCAGCCGATTGTGTAAAGTCCAATCCAGTTTTTCTTTACATGAACTCATTGTACCCCTCGGCAATGTCTCACTACTGTTTACCACGTGGCAATTACAAATGACTTGGAAATCCTTGTGACATCCCCGACATTCAAACTGTCGAGGAAAATGGTCCACAAGGATGGTTCTTTGAAATTGACGGACACATACCAGTGGAATTTCACGATACAGTAAAAGATTTGGTTTTTCCGTGCGTGAATAGACCTGCGACCAAGGAGTCTTTGAGCCCATACAATAGGTCTTTGGTCGAGGATATGGGCATGCATTGGACCCCCTCCAAGCAGAAACTAATTGCCAATGTGAACCCGAAACAGAATATTGTTGTTCACTATGTCCTATTGCGATGTATAGTGAGCAATGGTTTCAGGGTCATAAAAATGCACAGGGCCCTGCAATTTGATCAAAAACCCTACTTGAAAACGTTTACTGACACCTTTGTCAGTAAACGCTCAAAGGCAAAAGTAAAGTTGAAAAAGAAATGTACAAACTTATTTTAAATTCGGCTTTTGGAAAAATGTGTGAAAGCGTACGAAACAGATAACGTTGTGACGTCGTAACTTGTCCCAAGGAATGTGCACGAATTATCGCCGATCCCAATTTTACAACATTTACGAGCATAGACAGGAATATGGTTCTTCTACACAGAAAAAAGAGACATGTTGTTTTGAATAAGAATATTGCGGGGGGTAGTTCAGTGTTTGAAATTTCCAAAAAACTCATGTTGTCGTTCTTTAACAATGTGTGCAAGGTACAATAGCCAAGGGAGGGGGAGGTTCAAGTTTACTATGGCGACACAGATTCTCTGTTGTTAAACGTTAAAACCAGGGACTTATTAAATGATTTGGAAAACGGGGTGCACATCAGCTTGCGGATGGACTACACTAATTGGAATGAGAGCATCTATCCCAAGTTGGTGAAACGACAGGCCCCCAATCAACTATTAATGTTCAAATCGGAGACGGGGAGTTATTTAATATCCAATGGGGTGTTCCCTGGTCCAAAAGTTTACTGTGTGGAAACACACGGCAAGGGTATAAAACAGGCGTGCAATTGGGTGCCTACACACTTTGTAAAAAATAATTTCGACATGAATATCTACAGAATCTGTGTAGACAGTTGTCTAGTGCCAAGAGCAAAAGTGCTAGCAATTCGCTCTCTACAGTATAGGAACTATACTGTTAGACTGGCAAAAAATGCTATGTCATGCATATCCGATAAGGTCTATGTGCTCGAGAAAGGTGTAAAAGTACTCCCCCACGGCCAGTATCAAATTTCAGATCGAGTTGAATGTGTAGACTATCGAAACCAACTCGGTCTGGATAAATTAACTTAAATTAAAAAAGTACTTGGTGGGGGGGGACAACAATTTCTCATTTGTCAATCATCATTTTGCAGCTGCGCCTATTGCATACAGACTTTGTTTTTTTCGCCCCCCACGCGGCCCCAGAGGGGTGAGGGGGTCCCACCTGCACCCGGCCTTCGGCTCCGGCTCGGCCTTCGGCACCCCGGGGGGGACCCTTGGGGGGAGATTCTCATCTTTTAAATGTTGTCAATAGTGTTTTCTCATATTCTATTCTTAGTGTTCAACTGTGCTGCTATTGCTGTTCGTGTTGTATTTTAAGTTGTTTTTTGTCAATAAATGAAAAATATTGTTCTTGTTGTTGTTGTTCTTGTTGTACAAAAAGTGTTGTTGTTAATAAATGAAAAATATTGCTCTTGTTTTTTCTGTATTTTAAGTTGTTTTTTTGTCAATAACTGAAAAATATTGTTCTTGCTATTATTGCTATTGTTGTTGTTGTTGTACAAAAAGTTAATAAAGGAAAAAAATATGCTTTAGTTGTTCTTGCTATTGAATAACGTACTAGGCAGATCTAAGGGAAAATTATTACTATTATTTATTCATTAGACAAGTATGGTTTACAGTTAAATGTAGTCCAACTGTTGTCAACAGCAGTATGTATCAATTTAAAATACCATTCAGATCATTTCTCTGTGGCCCGTTAATGTCAGGGAAAACGACACTTTTAGCTAAAATAATTAAAAATTGCAATAAAATGTTTGAGTCCTACGATCAAATAAAAGCTATTGCCACTGCGACATCCATGCCAATACAATTCATACGGGGACTTGACGTTTTCAATAGTATTGAACCAAACACAAGGCTGATTATTGATGATTTAGCTGAATCAATTAAACAGTTCTCACAGGAAATGCTACAACTGTTTCATCAGAGCAAGTGTATGAGAACCCTTGCTTTGAATTACACCATCAATATTAACCACCGAGTTGTTCGTGACTCTAGTTATCTAATAACTATCAATAAGCAAATATGTCCCAAATTTCCAAGGTGCTCCCAAATTTCTACTTTCAGCGTACAGTCAGGCGAAAAATAAGCCCTATTGGAACATTTTGCTAGATCTTAATCAGAATACCCCCTAGGATCAACGTGTAGTCACAGATATTTTCGACAAAGAAATTACTGTATATCTTCCGATGAACAGTAGAAAGAGCTATTATTTTCCATCATGACATTGAAGAAACTACACGAAAATAAACACTTATTTTCCGTTCTAGGCACTTCAAAACCCCCACTCAGGAAAGCCATACTCAAACATGGTATTGACAAAGAATTTATTAATCTAATATCTGAACGTTGTTTAAATTTAACTGTGGGCAATGTACACTTGCCAGAAGGTGCTAGACAAGAGACAAAGCAACATCGTTCCACTGTACGTGCCTTGGCCTGCAAAAAAACGAAAAAATATAAAAAGAAAACGTCTCCTTCAAGTAGGCGGTAGCTTTTTTACACTTTTACTGCCAATAGTCTCAGGACTTGTAAAAAATTTTCTCTAGATGGCTAAACCCTATAAATTGACTCCAATAGAACTTGTCCTCTCATCCGTGGAACACTTTGAAGACAATCTAAGCAAATTCATTAATGATGAAAGCATTGCCGATGATAAAAAGCTAGTTTCACTTCAAGATGCATTGCGTCTTGTGGACAAACATAGACCTTATCTTGAGAGAGAACCACCACCATCACAGATCCCCCCAAACAGGAAACATCTCCCCAAGATTCTGCAGCAGCAGCAAAATCAAAGGAGAAGGAATTGAATTCCATAGTGACAACAATTGGAAACCAATTGCCAGTGACCTGTCGAGAACAGAGTAAAGGAGTATTAACATATCTCATGTTGGAAAGTGGTGATGATTATCAACTTCAAGTCGATAGCACTGGGAAACGAATTATAATTCAGGGAAAAAGTTATAATCTACTTGATTTAACTTGTGATATGGTCACAAATCGTAAAGGACTTTTATCATTTGACAATAATCTACACACCTTTCTAAATGCATCAAATTTCCCCAAAAGTCTTATTGGTAATAAGCAAATTCTAAAGAAATTAAGAGAATATAGTAGAGGTGCCAGCCCTCCAACAACGCCAACAACACCATTTAAAAAAGAAGAAGAATATTTTAAATCAATCTTGGAAAATACTAGCACTCCTAGTAGCAGCAATGATTTGATAACACCAACGATGATGATGACGGCGAGACAAAAGCGAAGAGGTATTGATATCAACTCATCGTCACAAGCACCTCCCTCCAGTGTGCAAAAGGGGAATGGACATTGTACTACCTGTTTGCGTTAAAAATGGATGAAGTTTTAAAACATGTCTTTGAAAATATTGGTGAAGCGGGAAGTCCAAGTTCCCCCACAACACTTTCTAAAGTTGCCTCTGACATAGGTGGCAGCACATTTAAAAATGCAAAAGAGTATCTAGAAAGTAAACTGAGTTACACACTGCATCGGAATCGCAGGCTTCGT
The DNA here is from genome assembly GCA_029168905.1 of Artemia sp. Kazakhstan ARC1039. Taxonomy (NCBI): domain Eukaryota; kingdom Metazoa; phylum Arthropoda; class Branchiopoda; order Anostraca; family Artemiidae; genus Artemia; species Artemia sp. Kazakhstan ARC1039. The sequence continues at coordinate 57,288 of JAQQPU010001509.1, read as the reverse complement.
GGCAAACAATATCGACAAACTAAGGCCTTTTTCCCTTCGGCATATAATGCAAACTAGTCTTTTAACTCTAGACGCGATTCAACGGCGTCACAATACACCCTACAAACATATTCTAGTGGCAATCAGTTTCTTTAGTCACTATGCATATGTCATTCCATTGCGATCAAAGAGAGGTGTTGAAGTTGCTCAGGCTTTAAAAAGTATTTTTTGAACATGATTGCTATAGTAAAATTCAATCGGATCGCGGTAGCGAATTTCTTAATCCTCATGTGCAAAAGATTCTATTGAAATATAATACAAAGCTATATCATAGTCACAGCCCGATAAAGGCTGCATTGGCTGAACGATTGATAAGAACGATTCGTCTATTAATTTCAAGATATTGCACGCTGAAAAATACTGCTGCTTTTATTCATGATTTAGATAAAATCATGCAAATATATAACCAACGACCACATTGATCCCTGTCATGTGTTAGCCCTCAGGTAGTTCATTGCAGTGAAAATACATTTGATACTTTTCTAAAAGAATATTCCATTGAAAAAACAGAAAATGTGAAGAAAAAATTCAATGTTGGTGATGCTGTTCGAATTAATAGAACCAACTATGTCAACTATTCAAAGGAAGAAGGCAAGATCTACATCAGTTCACCCATTGCCAATGAAAAGGTTATTCTCAATGATAATCTATAGGATGTTCTTGGCTGTTAAACTAAATATAATCAATGGTAAAAGTGATGGAAACACTAATTTTATTTTTGCCGTCTACCTGCCTGCCTTCTCCATGGATACTTTTATATTTCTCTACGCTTCATTTGTTGAAATATCCAGAGTTGGCAATAGCAATGTCCCCCTCCTACGAGTTCTTGAACGAAAAACCAATCAAGAACATATTCATCATTACAATATAAAGCATCTTCAGTATATTCCCGTAAAAACTTCCTATTTGGAACTCTGCCAGTTAACACTAAGAACTGAATTAGGTGATCCCCTAGCAATATAAAAAGGTTTGACTGTGATTACATGCCATTTTCGACCCGTCGTTGTCGGTGTTCAAAAAAACAAACAAGATGTCTAATAGAAAAGTGGTATTCATTTGTCCTGATATTGACTGCTATGTTAATACTCTTGGCCCAATACAACTGGGCAATGGAATGGATTATTACAAAGTTCGCTCATCAATGTCTGGCTATGGTCTTGGCAGTTGGTTTGCTAAGCTGTTTCGCTCTGCACTACCTCTGGCTAGAAAATATATTGTACCGGCTGCGACAGATTTTGCATCCTCTACACTATACGATTGGAAATCTGGCAAGGATTTACATAAAAGTGTTTCGGAAAATCTTAGGTCCAGTGCGTGAACCCTTGGCGAACAATTAAAATTTCACCAACATGGAAAAGGTTGAAAAAGGTCGAGAAACAGTGCACTACTCATCAGTCTCTACTCAGGTCAGAAACAAAAGACATAACCCCTGTCAAAAAGAAAAGAAAAAGACGACACGCACAGTAAACAGTAGAAGAAGCCCCAGGAAGAGAATTGTTAGATCGAAACTGGATTTCTTTTCATAGACTGAACAATGGCATTTCTACCGCATAAGGATTCCCAACCTTCAATCACTTCATCTTTAAATCTATTCAATGCAGAAAATATTGATGTGAGTGTAAAACATGGATACTATGAACAACTTTATCCACAACAACCCATCTCCTATAATATTCACTTTCAAATTTATTCCAATGAGGACTATTTTATGGACATGTCTTCAACATTTATAAATTTACAAATGAAAGTCCGGAATTCCGACAATACATTGCCAGTTCGTGTTGATGGAATATCCTATGAAATTGTATATTAAATAATTTATTTCGTCAAATCAGTGTCTACATAAATAGCACTTTGGTGAGCACAAGTAACAATCCCTCAAATTATACAAGCTATATGCAGTTCATGCTGATGACACCCAAGTTATAAAAGGAATTGAGAGGCACATCCGATGGATATGAATATATTACTGATAATAATAGTACAGATGTACCTAAAAATTCTACAACTAGTGAGTTACATCTAGTTGGAAAAATATATCATAGAATATTTAATATACCCCAATGGCTACCACCAAATATTAAAGTGGATATAAAATTGACGCTTGCTCCATCCAATTTCATTTTACGAAAGGAACTTCCTACCAATCCTGATGTAACTCTCTCCCTTACCTCGGCAATACTACATTTACGAAAACAGTAGGTTATGAGTTCTGTTTCTTTGGCAGTGGAAAAACTGAGAGCTAGTGGAAATAATATTAAACTACTCGTTCCTCATACAATCACCTATCAACGTCATATTGCCACAGGCTCACGCACCTTCACCGACTCTTCCTTTATCAATGGCGAAATTCCTTCAAAATTAGCATTGGCATTTGTAAAAAGCGCTAGTGCAATAGGATCGTGGACTGACTGCCCACATAAATTTGAACTGTTTGGCCTTTCATCTCTTGTCTGCAAAGTAAATGTAATCCCAATCTACAATCTATCTTTTGATAAATCCTATAGGACACTGTATGAGTTGACAATGCAAACCCTAGATCATGATTCAGAACTATCTGAAAATGGTATAACCGAAGAAATGTTCGCAAAAACACATGATATCATTGTACTAGACCTGTCTGGCATCCAGGGATGAGTATAATACGAACGGGGAGTGTGCGTTTAGAGTGTGCATTTGCCGACCCATCACCTGAGAGCATTGCACTAATCTCGCTAAATCAATTTGAAACCTATTGGGAAATCATTCCCGAAAAAAATGTTCTACTAGACCTTGCACCATGAACACCAGTCAAATAATCAATGTATTTAATATGGACCCCTACATGTCCAAATACAGATCCTATTGTCTGCCCTCAGACTTCCTTGGAAAAATTCAAGATGCCAACAATACCCTAATGATTTTTAATAGCAGTCCGTCGACTGTGAATACTGGCCATTGGTTGTGCATTTTTCAAACAATGAAGACGGTTTTTTTTATCCTCTCGGCCTACCCTATACATTCTAGACTCCACACATCAACAGCAATATTGAGAGCAGTGGGAAAACTATTATTCAAAATCGGAAGAGAGTACAAGATCTGACGACTAAAAGCTGCGGTTTCCATTCGCTACTATACTTCGTGTTCAGAAGTCGCAACTATACTTACAAGCAGTTTCTCACCATTTATGTAGACAATCGACGTCTGAACGACTTTACGGTGGAAAATATTCTCTCAGACCTGTATAACATTGATTTTAGTGCCCTACGAGTGAAGTGCTTAAAAAATGTATGTGAATGCGTTTATTAATAAAGAAAAAATATATATATATATACAACTTTGTCTTTATTCTACACTTTAGATTTCTTCTTCTTCGATGTATAGGCAACTGTCGAGAGCCACTAATGCTGGTAGATCATTTGAATTCACTGTATATTGATCTTGATCGGCTGCAAAGTCAGGGTCACATTTTCTACAGTACAATGTAACTTCACTCTTGTCATATCTCTTTGTATAGTCAATGATACTAATCGCATTCATATTGTGAAATTCACGTGTTTCAATCTGTCTATTTGAAGCAATATCACATACAGTGTTTCAAATGGTGAAACACATTCGGTAACTGCCAAATAAAAATCACTAGGTTTATAGTCATAATAGGCAGTGTCGTCACAACGATGGCGTAGAAACCAAATTGCCTTGTTACCACAACAGTTGAATCGTAGACCTGATTCTTCCTCACAAAATAATTTAAAACCAAGACGATATCAATCTCGTAGAAATAAACTAAAATCACGTTTGGGGTTCTTTCCAATCATGCCAGGGTAAGTATTCTCCCACTGATATCATTTGTCATAGTGGCAATTGGAGCATAGTTGCCCTCTAGGGTGAGAGTCACAAATCTCTTCAAGACATGAATTACAGCCTTTAATTTGTACTGTATATCCTCTATATAATTTACAGGGATTGCATAGTTTGCACTTATCGTTATATTCATCAATAATTGTACAATTCTCACATGATGACCAACTGCCAAGAGTATACATGCATAGTTGACACGTATAGAACATTTTGTGGTTTCCGATGTCAACTCTCTCACAGCTAAAAAGAAACTCCACGTTCGATAAATTCAGATGGGGATGGGAGAGAAGTAACTCTGTGACGTTACATAACCTCTTTCGAAGGGTGAGTCATCTACATAGAATCTATGGCAATGTTTTCAAAAGTATATCCATGATATTATATTTCTTTGTTTCAATTAATATATCAATAAACTGAGTAAAAGCATTTGAGTCACGTCGTAAAAGATTCATACAATAGTCCAATGGGGGAGAATCAGTTTTCATTATATTGTCAACTGTCCCCTGTGAGAATATCTTCCGCTGAAGGGATAACTCGAGAACATCTTCATCCAGAATCAAATGTGTTTCCATAATCAAAAGATTCGACCTAATTCTCTATTTCTCGAATTTATTCATTTTTCAATCCTATCACTCTCACTGCTGACTCTAGACTAACCATGATTCGTTCTACTTCAAGAATATTTGATAACCTAAAATCTAACAAAAAGAAAGGGTGACATTTTCGATTTCGAAACAACTTTATTGAGCGTGTATAATTACAACAATAATATATTATACATATACAATTATGGATATAACTTATTTTCCTCTATATGCTTCACTTTTGCATTTAAAGCACTTTGAAGTCTATTCACATGTGCTATATCAACTTTTGCAGCAAAGCATAATTGATCCTCCATTTTAAATTTGCTCAAAGATAACACATATCTTGCATATACTTCATCCCATTCAAGAAAAGGCCGTGATCCTCTTGTGATTTCTATCGCAATGTTTAATGCTCTTGTATCGTTGCTGCTGCTGCTACCAACTCCACTATCAACTTCTAATAGTGTAAACATTCCACTTATTATTGCAAATTTATCTCAATGAATAAAGTCAAACTGTTCTCACTCCTTGAATTCTATTCTCAAACTAATAACAACTGTAGCAAAAATCCTTCTTTATATTCACAGCGATCTTGTTCCGTTAGTGGATCAATAACAATGTCCCGTTAGTATTCAGTGCGCATATGCATTTTCCCCGCAGTATTCTAAGTCCCGTAATTGGCCTAGAAAGTGACACTTGATCTTGTACAGTTAGACTGGTTATAGAAGGCAGCCGAGGTGCCCCATCTATACCTTCTGATGCATCCCTACTTTTGGGGTCATACAGATGACGATACTTCGGTTTTTGATTATCCACTAGCGAAGCAACTTCTTTTAATTCCATTGGGATACCGAATTGGTATTACAATTTTTAATTTTTATTAATTATACATCAGGCATTCCACTCAACTCCGCATGGATTATGAATCATTCACTTTCACGCTAATTCTCACAATATGGGATCACCGGTATTTGGAATTTCCGCTGATGCAAAGACTTTATTCAGATTATTGGCGTCAGATTGAAACAAAAGTGAACCTTCAAATTTGACATTGTCATATCTTGGACAACAAGATAGGTCATATAACAAGAAATATCATTTTTTGCAAGGGTAGCACTGATGTTCCTCTTTATTTCTCTTTTTTCTTCTACTGCTTGCGTGGTGCTGAAACAGAGCTTTTTAAAGGGTCTATTTTAAAAAGAATTGCTATATATACCTGCCTTGGTGATCAAAAAATGTAAAGTTCAAAGTAATTTTTTTTTACAAAAACTGCATATTCGTATGCAAGATGATGTTATATTGTGTATGATGTCATATTGGAATGATTCTACTGCCCGATTCGGACTCATTCTCTAGTATATCTGGCTAAGAAAAGTTATGTTTCTTGTTATTAATATATGCAGTAATTAAACTGAGGTTTCTATCTTTAAACGAACAATAATTGTGCATATATGTATTTTTTCTCGAAATTGATTTTAATTGCGTTCTTAAGACACAAAATTGATTCGATGACGAGCACCGCAGCGGCTACCGCTGCAACCTGGTAAGAAACTAATCACGACCCAGAGTAACCAAAAATACAGAAACGAGTTTTAATAAAAACTGCCTAGGGAGAAAAATTGCTATTTTTGGATGATTCATGAATGGTAACTATTATCTCTACGGTTCCTTTGGTTTCTAAGAAGTGGCATAAAGTGGGCGTGAGAGGGGGGTTAGTTGCCCTCCAAGTATTTTCGACTATTAAAAAGGGCGGTAGCCCTTTGAGTTTCGAATCGCCTTTTTGGAAGTTTCTACGACAACTTCCTTCCATATGAAATGCGTCTTGAAAAATTGTAATAAGCAAATCATTGAAACCTTATGTCTCTTAGCATAGGCAACGCTAGAGCGTTGCATTTGAAACAATTCTAATCCATGTACTTGCTGCTTTTTTTTTTTTTTCTTTTTTTTTGTCTGTGTATTTTAAGTAGCTCAAAATTACTCAGTAGGGACAGGGAGTCGAGAATAAGTTTAGTTGTACGTTGTTAGTAAATCTTAATTACCGCATCTTGATCTTAACTTACATGTACCACCAATGGAGAGTATTATGGCAGTCATTTAAGTAAACCTAAAACAAAGTTGTTCTGTTATAGGGCAACCATGCCTCACCACGCCCCTTTACACTGCCTCTCCTTAAAGACATATAGTTCAATATAGCTGAAAATTCAACTAACTATGCCGTTTGGGATGGCAAGACCTCACACAATCCTTGGGCAAGGGCTGTAGTTTATATAACTTGTTCATTGTTTATAAATGGTATTAGTGACATGGAAAGGGGGAGGGGGCAGGTTCGATTCTTGGTTTCAAAACGGGTAAGGGTATTAAGGTAGAGCTCTTATGGAATCTTAAGGGGAATGTCGAGCTAAATAAAACACACTATGTTCATGTAGTCTGTAAAAAGGGCATGCCAGCAACATCCCAGAAATGGTTTAGGGTATTCAGTCGAAACTTAAAGGACACGATAAGTTGAATGTTCAACAGACCCAAAGGGAAAATGTGCATGCTACTTCTACTACTACTACTACCACTACTACTGCTTCTATGACTGCTACTACTACTACTACGACCACTACGACTAGTACTAAAGTTAAGGGTATTAACGTGAAAATTTTAGGGATTGTTCATCGAGAAGCTGAATTAAACCAAAACACTATGTGCATGCAGTTACAAAAGGGCGTATCAGCATTACCTTATGAACGGCTTTCAGTATTATGTTGGAGCTTTCAGGTTTGTTGATGTGGATGTTGAACTAACCAAAAGGTACTATGTACATACTGCTAATACTACTACAACCGAGGGGTTAACAACTGGGCATTTTGAGGGACGCCTGGAGGCATGAGGCAGGGAGGCACGCCGGAGGCATGCCTCCGGAGGCATATTCCAAAGGGCGCAATATGTAAATATATACAGCTTGCCTGTTATTCGGCATCTGTCGAATATTTCAGCACCTTCAAAAGCGATCTTTTAAAACTTGGGAAAAATCATTTACGGGTTTATTTGGCAAGGAAAAGAACCCCCAAGACTGAAAACACCTGATATGTACCTAAAGAAGAAGAACGGAGGACTGCAAGTGGTTGATATCCATGCAAAAACTAGGTAACCCTACGATGGCACTGATGGTTTCACTTTTTCCTATTACACATGCAGCGTTGCCACCAGCTCAAAAATAAAATTCCGATTTTTCTTCAAAAAAAAAAATCCCGAAATTTCAAAAAAAATCCCAGAACACTGTTTTTAAGTTATACAACATATAACTCGCGTCATCAACGCGGTGATGACGTAAAAAGCAAGGTGCGAAATTCAAAGTACCGTGAATCGTGGTTTCTAGTTGTAACTAACAACTGATTGTCAATATTCCTAGTATTATTTCGACGTGAAAACGTTCTGGTGGATTAGTAGGATCTACAACAAAAGCGTGTCTACGCTTCCACGTTTCATCGTTACCTGAATTTCCCGCCCAAAAATTGACGTCACGCTTCGCAGCCCTATTCAATATGGCTTTGCCAGCGGTAAAAGTTGCCATTTATCACGTCTTCACACGTCCCTTTCCCTTTTACCATACCTGCTTTTCTGTTTAGTGGCTGTGCCAAGACGCACCCTTGGATCTCGGATTCTTAATTGTACTAAAAAAAAGGAATCTGCTGCTTTGACACGAAAGAATCCGGAAGAAACACAGATCCCTTTTCCCAAATGTACTTAGAATCCTACTTTCTTGGTATTAAACCTAGGCCTTTGGGTATTTGAAGAGAAAACTGTAAAGCAACAGTCAGAAAAACTGTTACTACCGAGTTATTAGTAAAAAGGCGCTAAGTAAAGCAACCAACTAAAAAAAAAAACTAGTTTCTCAGATATTTATTGGTACGTTTCAGTAATCATCTCGATAATCACAGCTCAAATGACAACCCTAAGAAACTGGACAAATGAGCTTTAGTAAATCAAACTAAGCTCGGTTAGCACAAGTATAAACACTAAGTCTTCTACTACTAAGTCTTCTACTGAGCATAACAAGTTTTCCGATGGTATTCATCGCTTCCGCTGCCATAGATCTCAGAATGCTTTCGATACTCATAAAATTATATCAAGAACTCAAGTGAATGGGGGACGAGGGGCACACGCACTTGAGCTGGATGGACCAGCCCCACCGTGGGTGGCCTCTTCGTCCGTAGGAGACATGGTTCAAGATTCTGTTCAGTTCTGTGCCCTCATGCACGTCGGTATTACGGTTATTTTGGGTTTTTTGTTGATGGGTTGGTTGCATTTTGTTTTTTGTTGATTAAGGTTGGTCGTAAAAAGGGCTGAAAAAAAAAACAAAAAAAAGAAGGAAAAAAGTGCCACCGCAAGAACGGGTTTCTTGTGGACGGAGGACGCCCAGTCTACGGGAGAGCAAATAGTTTTTTTTGTGTTAAAAAATTTTAAAGTTGTAAGAGTAAGTCTTTTGGAAGACCACCTTTAAAATTCGAATTTGTATTAGTGAAAATTGAAGGATATGAATTTTAAGAGATTGAAGTACAAATACCACCGGAAAAGCGTCTCCTAGAGCGGGAAGGACACTTTGGAACGGGGGGAGCGATAGATATTTGGCAAGAAAAAAGTTAAATGGTAGTGTGCCTTCATGTCCACTAATACATTGACTGGTATATAATAAATTTTTTTTTGAAGTTTAGGTGATATGATAATGTATAAAGTTGTAAGATGTATATGTTTTTGTATTAAAATATCACCGAGTGGAGAGGAGGAGGGGAGGGAAAAAAATAACAACTACCCCTGAAAAATGTTAAACAAAATTCCTTCTGACACACAGAAAATGGCGATTGTGGTGGTTATGGTCTTGAGGTCAGTTTTGGGTTTAGGTGCCATTTTTAACATGATGATTGCGATGCTGACGAGACATTAAAAAAGTGGAACCCTTTCTTCTGGATAAATGAATTCAGCTTTATGAAGACGTCTGAGTCAAAGCCAAAGACAATGTTGGTGCCGATTTCTATAGACACGGGTGAATGCATGATATACAGGCTGGAGTCACAGTAACCCTGGTCTACCAATGCGGCAGTTAATGTGAGATCAGCATTCAGCCGGAACCACTGGCACAGAATTCCTATGTCGTCAGGGAACGGCATCGCCATATTCTGCGTGTCAACAGAGTGGCATCTTCGCCCATACAAGTAGCCAAACTGCATGACCCGCCCAACTAATACTCTCTTTCCCCTGCCAACCGGTCTGTAAACGCACCATTCACCGATACGCAATTCCGATTTCACACCGACCTCTGCATTGGTTTTTGGCAACTCACGTAGCCCTACTCGTCGGCCCTGGACCATCACCCATTTTAATCGGTCACTACTCAGCTTCTCAGAGCTTTCCCTCAGAAGCCACAACAGCGTGGATTTTTTTATTGGTGTTATGGAGCCGTCAGAAGTCTTGACAAGACAAAACCAAGAATTCTTCATGTTTGTCACAGGCTAACTAACCCAATTTTTCTCAACTTGGTGTTTCACACAGTGAGCAATCACTGGCAAATCTTCAAAGATGCCGTCACTTTCCGAGCCCGATTCAGTGTCAGTCGCGGAAGCCTTTTCCTGCTTATCGGACAGAGTATTTTCCTCTGAGTCATCGTCTGAGTCACTGTCGTGAAGTACAGAAAGACGAACATTCGGTACTTGGTGACCGAAAGCAGAAAGTACGTCGTCGGGTATCAAGGCTTTCATTATTCGCTGGCTTTCAATACGAGCTCGCCCTAGCTTGAGCTTGATTTTATCATCCCGGGCAAAGAAAAATCGGAACTGACAGACACAACACCAATGGATCTAACTCGCTTGGCCTAAGGCAAGGACAACTGTTCAGTAGAATATTGAGCTTCAAAATTCGTTATACATTCATATCGACGAATTCGATGTAGAAGTTGGGGGAACGAAGTTTATTACAGTACTGTAAGTGCTGGTTTGAGACCGCATCTTCCTAAAAAAATCTTCACACGGTTGGTTATTCATATCGGAGAGTTTGAAAAGACGTTCGAGCCCAAGCCGTTTGAATCGACGAATGAGAAGCACTAGGGAATGCATATTTATCTCTAGGCAATGGTAAAGGTTTGTGGTAATAAAATTCTCGTTCAAAGCATAATGTCCACTTTTTTGGACCCAGGATCTCCAATGTCGAACGCAGTAAACAACACGACCAAGTAAAGATAATCTCTCAAGAGGAGACAGTTTGCCGTCGTAAAAAACGCGCCGTACGCTTTTCATAAGCCAAAGATAACTGTGTTCCTTCGCTTCCAGGAACACGCTGTTTCAGGTGTGCCGGAGGCACGGAGGCACAGTCGGAGGCACGAAGGAAGGGACACCTGCGACGGTCAGTTATTAGCCCCTCGACTACAACTAATTCTATTACAACGAACACTGGCCCTTTCTGGGGCCCTTTCCTATCTTTAACAGGAACAAGCCAGGATTGAGTATGCTATATCTATTTATTAGCATACCAGTACAAGAGATTAATATTTTGCAGTCTGGCTGCATCTGCTACATCCTTAGCAATTTCATCCATGACATCCACTTCACACCTCCTTAATTCGCATTTTTATGCTTTCTCCACTTTCTTCACATTCCTCTCATTTTCACATGATCTACCACTCAAACAATTCTTATACAGGCACCTCCTCCTCTATATTAAACATAAAGTATTTTCACAAATATTCTAGCTACGTTTAATACTTTCTTCCCTAAAACACCATCTGCAACTTCACCAACTATTGTCCAAAAATTGTCCCATTCATCTTCTACATTGTCAAATTTGAAATTCTCAAGCCTAGTGTTTAACTGTTCCTGGAAAACGTATATCAAATTCTTATCTTACAATCTATCAGCGTCGACAGCAAAACAAAGCTTTCTTATACATTATCTTGACAGACACTTATATCATGACTTTAAAAAACAAAAAGTCCAACAAGGTCGAAAACATAAAGATTCTAACACGAGGGTTCAGTTGCAAGGGGGTTCATTTGCACGGGGGTTCAGTTTTACGGGGTTGAGTTACAAGGGGGTTTAGTTAAATGTAGTTCAGTTTCACGAGGGTTCAGTCGCACAGGGTTCAGTTGCACGGAGGTTCAGTTGAACAGTGGTTCAGTTGCTTGGGGTTGAACTACACGGGGGTTTAGTTTTAATGCCCAGTGGCTCTGCTGCCTGATTCTGTTGGGCTTTTTCTGTAGTATACTACCCTCACCCACAAAAATGAATACTAATCACGAGAAATCACGTAAAGCAGGTTGCAAAGTGGCCGAAGAATGCGAAGTGAGGCACAAACTGTGCCAACTGTGTGGCCCGTGTAGCGTTATAAGAGGTACATCAGGTGGGAAAAGGCCCATACCCTTCCGAGAGTCACAAATATTCATAAAATAACCTGCTCATTTTGTTTTGATTACACATAAAAAGAGTCGGAAAAAGATATGCAAATTAAATTCAATTTAATATAGATAATTCTTCCCCACAAAAAAATCACCCTGGAGAGCCCCCCCCCCCCTGATAATTTTCTCTGTAAAATTAAATTAAAAGTAAAGACGACAGTATTTTTTAATTTGAAAAGTTCAGAATACCAAATTCAGGGAAAGTTTACTTATTGAAAAAGAAAGTTTATAATTTTGGTTTTTAAGTGTGTTGTGTGACAGGATTCATAATTAATTAACCCGTTTATTGAATATCCAGAAAATGTGGATAATTTGACTAAAAACATCCATCTTGTGTTAATCTCGGTTGGCTCAAAATGTAATACGAGGCTCTGGGTGTGGGGGGGGGGGGGGTATGCCATAAACCCTTACAGAAGTGTAACAAATCCAAGTTTTTGGCGACCGGACAAACAGTTTAGTAATCCATACAGGAAATACATTTGATTTGATACATAAAAATGACGAAAAATTATGAACTCAGTTTTAATTCAGAAGGCTGATAGTAAAAACGGAAGTACCTGCCATTACCCCCTCGCCAGGGGTGTAATTTACTATGAGGCAGGGGAACAACTGCCTCCTCCAGACCCAAGTTTG
>JAQQPU010001509.1:28838-44660 GCA_029168905.1 Artemia sp. Kazakhstan ARC1039 | reverse complement strand
CCCCCCCCCCCTCCCCCAGCTGAAATTAATTTTCTGCAGAAAAATCTTGTCAAAACTAAGATAAGCCTGCAAAATCCAAGAATCCAGAGAAGGAGGTCAGTTTTGCTAGATGTTTTCCAGAGAAATTGCTTAAGGATTGTTCTGGGTACCCGGCTGACTGACCGTATTTCAAACAATAGGCTATACGAAAAATCAATAGGCTATACGAAAAAGATTTAAAGGAAATGGGAACTTCGTGGGCGGGTGTAAAAAGGGAGGCTTTGAATAGATTGGGGTGGAGGAGGATCGTGCGTAGCTGTGTTGGCCTCAGGCGGCTTGGTGCTGCGGTGAATTGTTAGTAGTAGTAGTAGTAGTAGTTTATGGTAATATGTGACCATATTTCAGTTTTCACTGTCATTTCCACTTGATTTGGGAAAATTGGCTCCAATTTCGCTCCCCCAGGATTTGACAAAACTAAAACACTGTCCCCCTCCATATTTTATAAAATGTGTTCTATTTCTATCTTGCAGCTGTAAATGCCCAAGACTTGGATGTCTTGGTAAAAACGTTGAAGATGATTAATTGTCCGTTGATTGTATCAAAATTTGTATCATACTGTCATCTAGTAGAAGTTTGCAAAGAAACAAAGACCCGACTGCAGCTATCACTTTCAGAGAATAACGAAAAAAATACATTAATCCAAGCTGGACTTTGTCTTATGGGTGAGTTCTTTTTCAGTTTTTCAGTAAGAAGAGTAAAAAGATACCAAATGTCGACTAACAGGCAATACTATAACTTATCGATTATCTTCAAAGACGACAGTCACAATGCGTTGGTTTCAGGCTATCGGTTGGGGTCAGGAGAGGTGGACGGGAAATAGTAGTCGCAGCATTCGCTTTGATGTACTGAAGTCACGGCATAAATATATATATGAAAAGCAGCGAAACGTCCTATACTCTCTATTAAAGATTTCACATCAAGGAACACACCAATCTAGAACTCTCTTCATAACTCAGGCTCTTCGCACACGCGCAATGACAAATGTTTAGCACATTAAGACGGAAATTATCTGATCGAATGCCAAATAGCAACTGAAACTATTTCTCTGACGTAGGCTACTGGGAGCTTCCCATTCAGCGCGCTATAATCTGTGTCATTTTTGAAGAAACTTTTTGCTACTGTTTGTATACATATTTATGCTGTGATTGAAGTGAACTACGAAAATTTAAGCAAGAGAAACGGGTTTTAATTTAAACAAAGCAGTGACAAAACTTAAAAAACAAACAACATTTTAATTAATAATAATGAATCGAGTTTTAACATTGATAATTCAGATGAAGAAAATTGAAAAAATTATCCGGTTTACAGCATTTCAGATGAATCTCACGGCAAGTGTAGCAGGAATGCTGTTGTCATATTTTTAAGTTTATTAGAGACAAATGCATATTAAAAAAAATATTTCGCCTTTTAAATCTTCGGTAAATATTGTAATTTTTTTCTCCCTCAATAACATTACAAGGATTTGTACTTTATAGCAACCATTTTGGCTTGAAACTAAGGAAAACGCAAAAAAAGAGAGACGCAAAATTGCAACCTCTTCAAAGTTTGATTTTCCTTGTTGCTAAATAGGGGGAACAAAATGACGGCTTTTTTGACAATTGAACATCATATTCGAGGGGTTTTGGGCTCTTTTTCGAGGTTCTATAAATTTCTTCTCAGAATTATAAATTACTGTTCAGTCAAATTTGAATGAATATCACTATATACAATATAATCTTTTGTAATAAATATTTGTCATTTGAGCGTTTCTCTCTAAACAAAAAAACGTTTTTAATATTTGTGCTAACATTGGCCGTAATTTACTTCAATAATTTGTTAGACCAAGCTCCTTTTCCATTTACAAAAAATTAAGCTTAATTAAGCTTAATTTTTTGTTTGAATTGAAACGGTTCTTAGTTTGAATTGAAAGCTTAATTTCTGAATTGAAACGGGTTTCAATTCAGACAAAGCAGTGACAGAAGTTATAAAACAAACAGCACTTTAATTAATAAAAAAAAATTCCGAATATGACGTCATTGGAATACTATCATGTATCTTTTTTGCTCTTTAACTGCATATGAGTGTGACGTCATTCTCTGGAAAAAGGGTTAAAATATAGTCAGCCAAAGGGTTTACGTCCGGCCTATGAAATTTAAACTTTTTCGCATGCTAACCAATGGTCTACATAGCGCAGATATCAATCCCCTGATTGTCTGCCTTTGACCGCGAGCGCAATGCGTGGTTGGAGGCAAATAATCCAACTCTCCCCGTGTTTTTCCTCCTTATTCTGCAGGTACCCATTTAGTTGTGGGTCGATTTCGCTGATCTTTACAGAGTCACACAATTGAACCCCGTTTCAAACAAAAAAAATAGCAAATCCTGCCTATCACCCATAAAAATATTGCCATCCCCCCTCGTGGGCCTTCGCCCCACGCTGTGATTCATGGCTCTAGACGGAAATAATTTCTATACAGAAAAAAGGCGATTGTGTCAGCATGTTGGCCGGGCTGCACATGCCAGGTCAGAAATTGACACGAACATTCGGAGTGATTTAATGGTGGTAAAGAAAGAAAGTGTTTGAGTCACTTGCACTTCAGCTTCGTTTTGGTGTTTATTCTTTTTACTTAATAGTGCATTACCGCCTACCAGCTTCTTCATGCAATGAATCCTTTGTTCTCTTAGAAGAGCCGCTTGAGAAGTTTTGTGTGAATCTTCCGTGCCTCTTCGCAGCAG
This sequence comes from Artemia sp. Kazakhstan ARC1039, assembly GCA_029168905.1. NCBI lineage: Eukaryota > Metazoa > Arthropoda > Branchiopoda > Anostraca > Artemiidae > Artemia > Artemia sp. Kazakhstan ARC1039. The sequence continues at coordinate 41,909 of JAQQPU010001509.1, read as the reverse complement.
ATGATCTAAACGTTGATATGATTGGAATCAATACGAAATGCAACCGAGTATGATCCATACTCTCATATCATTTGCTATGCTTCTGTTACTTAACCAGAGTCACCAGTCAGGGCCGTATCCAGGATTCATGTGTGGGGGGGGGGTATTTCTCCAGAGGGGGATTAACACAAAAAAACTTTACAAAACGCGCCAGAAATTTGTTTATATGTATTTTGTTACGTTTTTACGAGTCAGACACACCCCTACTCCCGCCCTAGATACGGCCTTGTTACCGGTCCTAGTGATTTATCGCTATATCTGACGATTTTTTCTTGCCTAGTGGGTTGATTTTGACCTGGTAGCAACCTTGCAGTCATCAATAAATAAATGAAACCCAAAACGAACAGAAATTACAATTAATAACCGAGTCAAACTCAATACGAGCAAAAACTACCATGAGCAGGGCTGACAACCCCCATACCTTCTCAAGACCAGAACAAAATTTTTACTTCACCGAAAAAACAAATGACCATGGATTGTCAGTTTAATACACATATACTCATATTTATTCCTTAAAATTATAATAATTTTTATTTATTAAAGTCAAAAAAGTGAAACATTTACAACGTATTTTATTTTCAGTAAAATGCAAATTATGTTCTGATCTTGAGGAGGTATGGGGGTTGTCAGCCCTACTCATGTTGATTTTTGCTCGTTTCGAGTTTGATTCGATTATTCATTGTAATATCTGTTCGTTTTGGGTTCAAGTCTCCTGGACTTGGATTATGCTGATGATTTAAGCATCCTAGATGAAAGTGTGAGCAAAATGAATACAGTTTTAGAGGTTTTGCGAGTTCAGGGTGCTAGTATTGGTTTGAAAATTAATGTTAGGAAGACTAAGTCACTAAGTCTAGGAATAAGTGAAGATGAAAAGTTGACGTTGGGTAATGAAAAGATTGATCAGGTGGGCAGCTTCACTTACCTTGGTAGTATTATTAGTAAAGATGGTGGGAGCAGTGAAGATGTTAAAAATAGAATAGCCAAGGCTCAGGCTGTTTTTTCACAGTTAAAAAAAGTCTGGAAGAATAGGAAGATAAGTCTGCAAACCAAGATTAGAATCTTAGAAGCTACAGTGATGACAGTGGTCAAATATGGCTCTGAAGCATGGACGCTCCGAAAAGCGGATGAAGATTTGCTAGATGTTTTCCAGAGAAATTGCTTAAGGATTGTTCTGGGTACCCGGCTGACTGACCGTATTTCAAACAATAGGCTATACGAAAAATCAATAGGCTATACGAAAAAGATTTAAAGGAAATGGGAACTTCGTGGGCGGGTGTAAAAAGGGAGGCTTTGAATAGATTGGGGTGGAGGAGGAGCGTGCGTAGCTGTGTTGGCCTCAGGCGGCTTGGTGCTGTGGTGAGTTGTTAGTAGTAGTAGTAGTAGTAGTATTTGTGGTAGTTTTACGCTTAGAAGATTATTTGACTCTATTTCTGCTCATTTTTGGTTTAATGGGGTCTACCTTTCTTTGAAAAACTTGTTTTTTTTTAATCCATTTCTGTCCGTTTTCTATTCCGCAATCGGTTTCATGGAAATTTTTTTTATATCTTTTAGGGTTTTTTTTCTATAAGAATCCATATTTTAAATTGTCATTTTTGTATGTTGGAGAAACTTTTTCAATAATTATTAATCTTGACACAAATAGTATTGTTTGAGCTAATTTTGTAGCTCCTCAAGTTTGGCTGAAAAATAAAACTTAATATCATTCCCAATAACTATATTCCTAATATCTACTATCCTTGATATCTATGCCCTTTGACAACCTGAATATATTTACGCTCTTTTGATTTATTTAATTTGTAAGTGAAGAAGTAGCATTAGTAGTAGCCCCGGAAGTATCAACTTTATATTCCCTGTCGTTCTCGATATATTTATGTGCCGTTTAACTTATTTTGAAAGCAACATTTAGTTTTAAAGCATAATGGGCTAATTTCATAATTGTGGAGGGTTGACATACGCAATATTATTATAATAATAATATTTTATTGCCCGTCAAAATAAAACAAAAGAAACGGCGTACACAAAAATACAAGAAAAAGATAAACAAGACAAATATACACGACAAAAACAAAATACATAAGAGTACAAGTTTTAGACACAATATAATACTTACTAGCAAGAAAAGACTGGTTAAACCATGGAGAAAACAAAAACACATTGAGTTCTACTGGCGGAGGATTTCAAACCAAGGATGGCTTTTAAGATTATTATTGAGCTTTGAGATCTGATTAAGGATGGCTGAAGTTGGGTCTGCTATATTATAATTCCTAATAAGAAAAGAATTTCGGGACCAAAGCGGGAGACGAAGTAGAAACTTAGCATACTTAAAGAAAACAGATTGAAGTTTACGTTTATCGCACTCGGGAAAGCAATCGTAAAACCATCGGGGACTGATTTCTAATTAAAAAGCAGGATTTTCCGACTTGTCTGCGTTAAAATCTAATCCGAGCTGCTTATAATCATTTTGGAACATGTTAAAGTTTTCCTCTATACCCAAAATAGTGCGAGTCGATTTAAGTATATCATCCGCGTATGATATTAACGAAACATTGATACATCGCAGGACGCAAGTTGTTTTACATCTCTCTTGTCCTCGGATTATTGTATTATTAAAAGCAGTAGGTGAAGTTATTGCCTCTTGTCGAGCCCCTTTTTTAACCGGGACAACAGGATTATTTTTTATTTTATGATCCGGATGCTGATGCGAGAGCTTAAGTTTGGCTTTCAGATTTGCATACAAATCTTTTAAAGGAAGAAGGGTTTCTTTTTTTACACCGCACTTTCCCATATCCAATATCAACTCATCATGAATCAAAGAGTCAAAGACACGTTGAACATCGTACGCCGCGAGAGCAAAACTTTCTCCAGTTTTCTCGGCATCAACGAGAATAGATGCTACGGCAGACAACGCGTGGCAACAACCCAGACGCGGCTGGAATCCAAACTGTGAGTCTGGGCTATAACACTTATTTCGGAATTCATTAATTATCAAAAGCTCAAATAGTTTACAAAAAGTTATCGAAACCGTGATCGGCCGAAAAGAAGAACATTCCCGATGAGGTTTACCTTTCTTCGGGAACGGAGTTAAAGCCCCAATACAAAAAAATGACGGAACTATTCCGGTGACGAAAATCATTTGTAATAACAGTGTAATATGATGAAGGAATAATTGACTACATATTTTGACATGGAACGCGGAAATATTATCTGAACCCCTGGATTTCTTTTTCTTAAGGCGATTAATAGCATTCATTACACACTCTCGAGAGACCACAACATCAGAATTAGACGAACTAGCGAAGAAAGAATCTAACTCACACTTATCAAAATCTGCAAGGCACTTTTCAGGGGCAGAGAACACGTTCTCATAATATTCGACCCAAGTTGATTCAGGGATGTCATAATCCGATATATTATTAAGGCAATTACTCTGTGGTTTTAGCACCATTTTCCAAAGCTCATTTGGATCACTAAGAACTTTATCGGAATAAACTGACTGAATTGAGCTCCTATGCTTGGCAAGCTCATTTGCGAACCGTTTTTTAGTCTGAAATCTTATCTGATTTACAATACCAGACCTAGGAGAGCCACAGTCTCTTCAAATTTTCAACCAAAATTGTGCCCTATCATATGCTTCACAAAGTGCTGGGTTCTTTGACCACCCAATAATTTCCGTCCGACTTTTAATACGCTTAATAGGAACAGCCAAAAGTTCGGCAACGCGCAAAGAATGAATCAATTCAGCACAGTATACATTTAGCTGCAATCGCGTATCAACTGAGTCTGCACAAGCAGACTTACAAAGTAGATCATAGGGCACACGGATTTTGTCCAGGATTACATCACACGACTCATTGAATTTTTGAACATTAACCCTAGACCATTTCGGTAACTTAATCCACCTTTTACTGGACTCGGCACTGTCTATATCTTGTGGTAACTGAGCCTGCGGGAAATATGCTCTAAACTTGAGTGGGAGATGGTCAGACATAAATTTATTATCCATAACAAGCACAGAGGGAACATTAAGAGATTCGCTTGCTACAACATGGTCCAAGTTGGACGTACTTCCTGAGTTATGAATGAATGTGTATTTTTCACTTTTGGCTCTGACGCATAGATCATCACTCATAATGCCGAGTAAAATACTTCTGCGACTTGACACCGCGTGGTCGTTGAATTCCAGGTTGCAGTTGAAGTCACCGACTACAATACAATGAAGCTTTCCTTGACGAGCTTTTTCCAGGCATTTAGAAAGTTTAGACACACTAACTGCGAAGCTACGTTCCGATTTGTCATCCCGGAAGTCAGTGGGAAGATAGACATTATTTATAGCCACGTTGTTTACTCTAACAGCAAGGCTATAATCTTCCAAATCCAAAAGGTCAGAGCTTAGGTTTGATCGAACGTACATTACTAAACCACCTGAAGGACGACCACAATCTTTTGTTTGCTTCGCAGGCACAGAATATACATTATGACAAGGTGAAAGATTCAGCCAGTTTATGCCCTGCTCCATAGTAAAATGCTCTTGCAGGTATATTATGTCGCACTCACGAAGAAAATCAAGGACGAAGGTGGATCGGTTTATAAAGTTCCCATTGATATTCCAAGATATCAGACTATGTGATGTTCGGGGTTGCTCGGTCATGGCCTAGCAGAGGCCGGCTTCTGTTTAGCAACGGGGAAATTTATGCTGTAGCATGTGTGACGGTTTTTCTTACATACTACACAAAACATATCACCAGTACATGGATTGGATTTGCTGGACGCGTGTTAGTTGCTCCACAGCGACCACAAATGGCGGTATTATTACAATTGGTCGCAAGATGGCCTTCGGCGTGACCAGAGAAGCATCTTCTTGGCAAAAACTTGTATTCATCAACAGGAAGTACTTCGTAATCAATTTTGGCTCCGTGTTCAAGGAAGGAGTCCAAATCAGTGCGGGTGTCAAAGTAAACTTTGTAAGAACGCGAGCTTCCGATCCTGAATGTTTTGCAAGCTCTGGGGATAAGGTGCAACACATCTTGTTACTCCATTTCGACAGGAATTCTTTTCACTACCCCAATAAAGTTTGGAGCCCTTAGTGACGCATTTATCGTGGGTTGCTTGCCTTTTACGCGGTCAACGATAGCTTCAGCAGTATCTCTAGACTAAACTATAAGTTTCCAGTCAGCTTTAATCTTACGTAGTTTACTGATTTGAGAACGATTCAAACACACTGAGTCGACAAAGGATTTACGAGCACTGGGGGTGTTGAGTGATCCAGGTAAGTTCCTGAGTACAACTGCATAAGATGGAGCCTCGGATTCCGATGCATTCAATTTCGAGGGCCAAGAAATAGATTTTTATTGTTTGGTTCCACTAAATAATCAATTTTCCGGCCTAGTTCGTTTAGTTTCACAGCCAGAGTAACCACTACTGCATCACCTAAAGTGGGAACAGAGCAAGGATTTTCAATTACTAATTTTGGCATTGGCTTCTTTTCTTTATCTCGAGCGTGTAACCATTTACAAATTCCTGTAACATTGTCTTCGCATTTCACATTTCTAACGAACCTACTCGTAAACTGGAACTTATCGCGCAGCATTTCTTTCGCTGTAATTATGTCGTCTTTACTAAAGAAGCTTGTTGTTTTACCAACAATTAACTCAATCTTCGCATCCTCTGTTATTGATCGATAAATAAAGTTCAGAACAGGGTTTAATATTAATCCCGTCATGGTACCAGAAACTTGTCTAACTGGATTTATCACCTGGTGATCAAACTCCAAATCACTGTCAAAATATCCAGTCTAATATTCAGAGTAAAAGTCCGTTCATTTCATTAGGTAAAATAAGTTCATAAAAAACTTGCCAAACAGCTTCTTAATATCCAGAAAATTGCTATTTTTTTTTCGTCCACACTGAATGCAAGCTAGTTGAAGACTAGCTAGTTGAAGAATAATAATATCATTATTATTTATTGCAAAACCCGTCAAACAAAAAAAAAGGAAAAGACGGAGCAATAAACGAAAAAAAGTGAAAAACGAAGAAATACACATAAACTTAGCAGAGATAATAAACTTAGAGACGAACGCTGGAGCTAAGATCGAAATCAGCTCTTAGAACAAATTACAAACACGAGAAAGAAAAACTCAATTATACACTGCACTGCAGGTACGTGCCATGTTTTTGTTTTTAAACAGTGGGGATTTCACACTCACCGAGATACCTGAGGTACTGTTCTTAGCATTCTCGGATATTTTATTCGCAGCACGCTTTGACTTAACAACAAGTTTCCATTCTGAAGCGGATTTTTTAAGTTCAGTTATTTCCCGTGAGGCCTCAGGGCAAAGCTTATCAACAAAGTCCTTACGAGCATTAGGTGAGGCCAGGTTTGCAGGACAGTTCTTTAGTACAACGGCATACGTAGGAGCTGGGGCAGGGTCAGTGGTTAGGTTGGTATCCATTCTAGCTTGCCAAACAGGGCCGGAATACGTCACATTCTCTAAAAAGCCGTCAATTTTTCGAGAAAGTTCATTAACTTTCAAGACTAAAGTAGCCGAGACTTGCCTCCCCGATTGTTGGGGTTTCAGAGGGGGAGAAGATAAAAAAAGTGGGAAGAGGTAGATTATCCTTTGCCGTCTGATTTAACTGTTTACATATGTCAAATACATTATCTTCATCCTTCGCATGTTTCACACATAGGCTCTGAATACTCAGCTCTTTATACAAGAACTCTTTAGCACTGATAATAGTACCATGAAATAGTACTAAAATATTAGACCCTTGAGACACAGTTACTGGACTGTTCTACTCTTCTAAACAAAATGTCTGTCTCAAATTTTTTTTGGATATGTTTGAAAAACGAATGGGCTTGGGAGGAGGGATACTTGTCCTCCAATTTTCTTTGACTCTTAAAAAAGGCACTGGAACTTTTAATTTCCAATTGAATAGGCTCCTTTAAAAGTTTCAATGGTATTTCTAGCTATTATAGAGTGGCGCTGCCTATGATATTGCTAATATGCCCTTTTGAGCTTCTGCATGCATATAATTTTTTCGTTTAATTGAAAATCCCCCTAAACGTGCTCTAAAAGTTTCACTTTAATACCCATAGCGTCATTAGTTACAGTTACTGTAGTGGTTGCATTTCATAGGCAGCGCAATCGCGCTGCCTAATTAAAGAACGATGTTGGCACAATGTATTATTTTTTTTCCCTTTAGACCAGGGCATTTCGTATCGAAGGAGTTGTCGAAGAAACTTGGAAAAGGGCTCATTCGATTAGAAATTGGAATGGCTAGCGCCCTTTTTAATAGTCGAAAGTGATTGGAAGGCAACTAACACCCCTTCCACGCCCACATCCAATCAAAATTTTGAGATAGCCATTTGGTTCAGCGTAGTTGATTTCCAACTAGAAATTATGTTTTTGAGGAGGACACTCTCCCACAGCCCTCAGGGTAAGGGTTGTAAGTTATGCCCTGGCGGGATATAGGTTTTTATAGAAAGCTTTGTCGTAGAAACTTCAAAAAGGGCTCATTCGATTGGAAATTCAAAGGGCTATTGCCCTTTTTTATATTCGAAAGTGATTGGAGGGCAACTGACCCCCCTCTCACGCCCACCTTTTCCCCAAACATATCCAATCAAAATTTTGAGATTGACATTTTGTTCAACTTAGTTCAAAATTCTGGAAATTAGGTCTTTGAGAATGACAACCCCCCCCCCCCACACACACACACATACACACAGTCCTCAGGGCAAGGGTTTTAAGTTATGCCCTGGGTGCATATAAGGTTTTTATAGAAAGTTTTATTGTAGAAACTTGAAAAAGGGCTCATTCGATTGGAAATTAAGAGGGCTAGTGCCCTTTTTAATAGTCGAAAGTGATTGGAGGGCAACTAACCCCCTTTCACGCCGACTTTTTCCCCAAACACATCCAATCAAAATTTTAAAGTTGCCATTTTGTTCAATGTAGTTAAAGGTTTTAGAAATTAGGTTTTGGAGGATGACAACCCCCTCAGTGCCCTCGGGGCGAGGGTTGTAAGTTATACCCTGGGGATATATAAGGTTTTTATAGATAGTGATGTTGTAGAAGCTTCAAAAGGGGCTCATTCGATTGGAAATAAGAAGGGATTGTGTCCTTTTTAATAGTCGAAAGTGATTGGAGGATAACTAACACCCTCTCACACCCACCATTTTCTCGAACACATCCAATGAAAATATTAAGATAGCCATTTGTTCGACATAGTTAAAAAGTCCGGAAATTATGTTTTTGAGGATGACACTCCCCTCACAGCCTTCAGAGCAAGGTTGTAAGTTATGCCCTGGGGTATATAAGGTTTTCTTTTTAATAGAAGGCGTTGTCGTAGAAACTTCAAAAAAGAATCATTCGATTGGAAATCGAAACGGCTAGTGCCCTTTTTAATAGTCGAAAGTATTTTGAGGGCATGTAAACACCCCCTCTCAAACCCACCATTTCCCCAAACACATCCAATCAAAATTTTGAGATAGCCATTTTGTTCAACGTAGTTGTAAGGTCCGGACATTATGTCTCTGAGGATGACATCCCCCTCACAGCCCTCAGGGCAAGGGTTGTAAGTTATGCCCTGGGGCATATAAGGTTTTTATAGGAAGTGTTGTCGTAGAACTTCAAACAGGGCTCATTCGATTGCAACTTAAAAGGGTTAGTGCCCTTTTTAATAGCCAGAAGTGATTGGAGGGCAACGAACCCCCCTCTCACGCCCACCATTTCCCCAAACACATGTAATCAAAATATTTATATAGCAGTTTTGTTCAACGTAGTTTAAAGTTCTGGAAATTAGGTCTTTGAGGATTACACCCCCCCCCCCAACTCTCAGGGCAAGGGTTGTAAGTTATGTCCTGGGGGCATAGACGGTTTTTATTGAAAGCGTTGTCTTAGAAACTACAAAAGGGCTCATTTGATTGGAAATTGAAAGGCTAGTGCCTTTTTTAATAGTGAAAGTGATTAGAGAGCAACTAACGCCCCTTTCAAGCTCACCATTTCCTCAAACACATCCAATCAAAATTTTGAGATAGCCATTTTGCTCAGCGTAGTTGAAAGTTCTGGAAATTAGGTCTTTGAGGATGGCAACCCCCTCACAGCCCTCAGGGCAAGGGTTGTTATTGATACCCTGTGGACATATAAGATGTTTATAGAAAGCACTGTCGTAGAAACTCAAAAAGGGCTTGTTCGATTGGAAATTGAAAGGGTTAGTTCCTTTTTTAATAGTCGAAAGTTATAGGAAGGCTTGACATTTTTACAGTAAAGATCGATGTGGGAACAATGTGTTATTATTATTATTATTATTTTTTTTTTTTTTTTTTTAGACCAGGGCACTTCGTATCGAAGGAGTTGTCGTAGGAACTTCGAAAAGGGCTCATTCGATTGGAAATAGAAAGGGCTGATGCCCTTTTTAATAGTCGAAAGTGATTGGAGGGCAACAAATCCCCCTTCCATGCCCACCCTCCCATTTGCCCATTATGTTTAAAAACTAAATGTTGCCTTAAGATTAAATCAAAATGCACTGTGTAAATGCTAATTCCCAGTAAGGCATCTCACCAGTAACCCAAGAACGACTGAGGGTATTATGTTCAAACTTTTGGGGCTACTTCTGCTCTTAAAATTTAACCAAATCAAAATAGCGTAAGTGTATCCAAGCTATCAAAGAAAGTAAACAGATTTTTTTGCAAATGGTATCAAGTTTTCTATTTCAGGTCAACTAGAGAAGGTATGAAACTAAATTAAACTAGAGAAGGTATAGGACACACTACTATTTGTGTCCAGATTTTTAAAATGGTGTATGTTGTTAAAAATGCTGAAAATATTTCTCCAGCATGCAAATAGCAGGCCAAACTATTAAGCCTTAAAAAACGAAAAGATTTAAAGTATTATTTTCTTTTTCCCTGAAAAGACTATGTCAGTATAAAACAAACAGAAAATAATTAAAAAAAAACTTTTTCCACAATATATATTTAGTAATCAAAATGTTAATATTATTTTATTTATTAGAGTTATAAAAGTAAAAACATTTATATTTTTTCAGTAAAGTGCGAATTGTTTTCTGGCCTTGGGAAGGCATAGGGTTTTTAAGCTCTACTCATGTTAATTTCTGCTCGTTTTGAGTTTGACTCGGTTATTTATTGTAATTTCTGTTTGTTTTGGGTTTCATTTATTTATCGATGCTGATTCAGCCCTCTATCATTTTTGGCTATTTAAAAGAAACTAAAACTTTCAATTTCGAACAAAATGAGCCTCCTCTAAAGTTCACAAGACTACCCATTCCATAAAGTTTACATGCCCCGGGGCATAGCTTACAACCCTTGACCCCCCCCCCCCCGACTCTGGGTGCTCTTGTCAACCCTAAAGGCCTTGTTATGTATTATTTGGACTATTTTTAAATAAATGGCTAAGTTAAATTTCTATTAGATGCATTTGAAAAAAATAGGATGTAAGAGGGGGAGGCTAGTTACCCTCCATTCACTTTGACTCTTAAAAAGGACACTAGAACTTCTGATTCCCAATCCAATCAGCCTCCTCCAAAGTTTATGCGACCCTTTCAATAAAAACCTTATATGCTCCCAGGTCATAGCTTACAACCCTTGAGCTGAAGGCTGTAGGAGGGGGGGGGGGGGTCATTCTCATAGACATAATTACTGGACCTATCAATTACACTGAAAAAATTGGCAAAATTTTGAAAAATCTCAAAGTTTTGACTGGATGTGTTTGGGGAAATGATGGGTGTGTGGGGGGGGGGGGGTCTGGTAGCCCTCCAATCACTTTCTACTATTTAAAAGGGCACTAGAGCTTGCAATTTCTAATTGAGTGAGCCCCCTTTGAGTTTCTACGACACCTCTTTCTATTCAAAGTGCCCTGAACTAAGAAAAAAAATCATAAAAAAAGGAATAAATAAACAACATATTATGCCCATATCGCTCTTTACTTAGGCAGCGCTATTGCGCAGCCATTGAAATGAGTTCAACTAGTCTTTTGACGCACCTTGTTTCCGTGGCTAGCCTGTGTGAGTAACGACAGAGTTTCTGGTCAGAAGGAAAACACAAGTTTTTTGGCTCTACTGGTCCATGATTCATAAGAGAGCATTTTTTTAGATTTTCTGCAAGAATCCTTTCTTCTTCCGCCTTGGGACCTGACAGTTTTGCTATGTTTTCTTCGCAAACTGATTGTACAGTGTCTCTGCCTCCTCACGCTTTCTTGACTCACAACTGATGGGCACAATTATTTGACTTGTCTTTGAGAGCCATATGAAGCAGCCTTGTCCATCTGTTCATATTTGTTCAGCTATGGCTCTAACTTTGTCGACAGAGAACTTATTTCATTTTCACTTAGTAGAAAACCCTTATTGTCAAGGATTCATCTGTGTTTCTACCTTGAATGCCAAATTTTTAGTGATGGGGTTGGTTCTAACCCAAAATTACCGCGTCTGGTCTAACACCATGAATCCTCTTGCGACATTAATGTAGTTTGAGAAAAAATAAATAGATGGCGCCCAATCATTTGTGCTAAGATCTTCCTGAGTCAGCTATTATTGTCCTGAAGAAATACGATTGCAAATCCAGCATTGGGTTGCAGCACCAGCAAGATGGTGTTATATCGGGTTGAAGAAATCGGTTCACTCTCCGTCTGTAACTCTTAATTTTCTTGCTTTTCTTTCTAATTTTAAAAAGCAGGAACTTTCAACTTGATCTAATTTATTTCCAAGTCTAACTTACTGTAAAAGACTCCAGAAGAAGTTATCAATTCTTTTCCTATTATAAAGAATATCAGAAATTACGATAGAGGTATAGGATGCTGTGCCACGGGAGAACCTATCGAATACTCTATTATCCAGATATATTGACGGGGGTGCAGATTAGGCAGGCTATGAGAGCAAATTCGCCCCCCTATATTTAAAAAAAATTGTTACATGTATTTTCATTATGAAAATTAGGTAGAGAACTGTTCCCTCCTAGATTTTGTATATTACCTTTTTTGTATTCTCATTAAAATAAAATAGAAAAAAAATCCTCCCCCTACATTTTCGTGAATAAGTGCCTCTGTACAAGTGCATTAATATTATGAGTTTGCAAGTAATTCAGTGGTGTTAGTTAAATTGGATGATTATATTATACCACTTTAGACACTGCTTGAATAAGAGTAATTTATTTTAGCTGAACAAGACTCCCCAACCATTCTCTGAATAACACTAGCCCAAACCTCTATATAGTTTTAATCTTATTCCTTCTCTAACAACATGGAAGGAAAAGCTAGTTTTCCTGCCAAAGTTCTGATTGAATTTTGAGAATGCATGATTCAAATGAATTTTTTATAGGATACTCTTGCCGTTTACCCTTGCCCCAGCCATTTAAACATTTGCCTCTCAATTACTTGGACTATCTGTCTTGGTTTTTCTCTATCTAAAATTACGCAGCGTCTTGATGCAACCTATGCAACCTATTGCAAAATACTTGATAACTTCAATTCAACCTAGATCTTATTTGATAACCTAGATCTTATTTATAATCTGTAAATTTTGCTTTTGCTTTTTTTGTCAGTTAATATTTTCAAACAGTTCGTGGTAACGAACTGTAAGTAAGGAGCGATAGATACATCATATTTTGATACCAATAGATACATCAAAAGAATCAGATTTTAATTCTGATTTCAAATATATAAGTTTCATCAAGTTTAATCTTACCTATCAAAAATTACGCGCCTGAGAAAATTTGGCTGATTTTCGAAAAAAGGGGGAAAGACCCCCTAAAAGTTATAGAACGTTAATGAAAATCACACCATCATATTCAGCGTATCAGAGAACCCTACTGTAGAGGTTTCAAGCTCCTATCTACAAAAATGTGGAATTTTCCATTTTTTGCCAGAAGAAAGATCACGGATGCGTGTTTATTTGTTTTTTTGTTTTTTTGTTTTTTTTCTTTTTCCCAGGGATGATCGTATCGACCCAGTGGTCCTAGAATATCGTGGGAGGGCTCATTGGAACGGAAATTAAAAGTTCTAGTGCCCTTTTTAAGTGACCAAAAAAA
>JAQQPU010001508.1:67187-77773 GCA_029168905.1 Artemia sp. Kazakhstan ARC1039 | reverse complement strand
ACAAAAATCTGGGAAGAGCCCAGAAAAAGACAGAGTAAAAATCAAGACAAACACAAAAAGAAACAACAGAAATAAAAACACACACAACTACAAACAAGGAATAAACAGAAATGACCAAAGATGTGAAGACTTCTGGCATTCAGTAGAGAAATCACAAATACGCTTCTCAATAACCCCAGCTGGGTTTATCTATTGATACTTTCTTTGCAGAAAAGAGTTCCTTGTCCAAGTTAGAATTTCCATTAAATACTTTGCAAATTTAAAATAAAGGCAATGAACTTGCTTCTCTTACCACAATTAAAAAAATAACAAACAGGAGCAAGGGCAAGCAAGTGAGGAACTGTTAGGCTATTATATAACTGAGAATGGTGAGCTCTACTCATATACAAGATGTTTGAAGCCAGGGAGGCATATGCATCCTGGATCTTACTAGCATAGTTTTTCATTGCCAGGTTTACAGTTTCTTTCAGGTTTGCTCAAATAGGCATGTTCAGGTAAGTAAGGCTATTAGCTAAAGGAACCTCAGAGCAAACCTGAAAGAAACTGTAAACATGGCATTGTCATGTCATGGCTTGTCTTTTGTCATTATGAAAGACATTTTGCTGAACCTTTGTTTCTTTTAATTGTTCAGGTGGTGGGACAAAAACTTCTTTTTCTTCCAACAATTTATCTAATCCAGGTTTTTGATTTTACAAGGTACAGAAGGCATTGACAAGGCATTGGTATGGAAGGCACCATTGTTTCTTTTAGTTGTTCAGGTGGTGGGTCAAAAACTTATTTTTTTTTGCCTTGGCTTGTCTTTTGTCATTATGAAAGACATATTGCCAAACCTTTGTTTCTTTTAATTGTGCAGGTGGTGGGACAAAAACTTCTTCTTTTTCCAACAATTTATCCAGTCCTTATTTTTGATTTTCAAATGTATGGTAGGTATTGATGACCTTATCCATGTCAAAATAAAAAACCCAATCATCATTGATATTATTTTCAATTTGTTTGCTTTGTTACACATTGGCTTATCGTTTGTCATTATGAAATACATATCACCAAATTTTTTTTTTAACAAAGGTATGGTAGGCATTGATGATCTTATCCATGTCAAAATCCCAAACCCAATCATCATTGCTATTGTTTTCAATTTTGACACATTTTGATTCTTGCTGTCCAGGTTCATTTTCATTGACTCACTGCTCTTCATTTTCATTTTGACACCCTCACTTGTTTGTGTCATATGTCTTCTAACCGCGTGTGTCTTGCCCTTCATTTTCATTTTTAACATGCTCTAATTATTGTTTTTGAATATCTTCTAACTGCCAGTGTCTTTACTCTTCATTTTCATTTTTGATATGATTTTGGATTTTGATTACTTCAGAAAATTTAGCAATGGATTTTGCTTTTGCTGTCTGTATTTGCGTTGTTGCAATTGATGGTCCAGGTTGTCAAATTTTATTCAGGTGGTTCCAAAGAATCATCATTTTAATTATTCATGATTAAAATTGGGCTTGTTTTATTATTCAAGCAAGTCCAATTTCTGAAAATTATTTCTACTAAGCTTCAAAGTTTTGGTTTTGTTTTTTAAGGTCTTTGAATTGTCGTAATCCCTTGTTAAAATATACACAAATATTTTTGCAATTACCTGTTTTTGCTCTTCTGCAATTTAATGTTTTTTAAACTGGAGTCTTTTCAAAGATATTTGGTTATTATATTATTAATCAGACAGATTTCTAACCAAAATTTCTACTAAGCTTCAAACTTTGTTTTTTTTAAGGTTTTTGAATTGTTGTAATTTCTTGTTAAAATATATACAAATATTTTGTAATCACCAGGTTTTTGCTCTTTAAGTAATTTAATGTAAACTTTTCCATACATGAAATCTTTGATTTTTCTAAATAAGTGTGACAATGTCATTGCAATACTGCAATGATATATACAAAAATGACATCACTGATATGAATCTTTTTTCCAAAATTAAGGCTCTTAACAATTTTTCTTGACAAAAAAATTAAATAAATAAATATACAATTGTTGCTCATTTATAAAGATAGTATATATACTATCTTTATAAGCAAGCAATAATTTTGTATTTATTTATGTATTTATTTTTCCCTGAAAACTGATCCAGATTTTTTTTTGGGAAAATTTGCATCGCAGTACATTCCGGCCTAAAATAATGATCTAGGTAGGTCAGAAGTTTGAGAAAATTTGTTAAGAGCCTTAATTTTGAAAAAATATTCATATGAGTGACGTCATTTTTATATACATCAGTATTGCAATAATACATGCTGCTAGGGTCCTACCACAGGCTGAGTGCCAGGGCCTGGCTTCGAAATTGGCTAGATAATTGTTTTTCTTCTTAACTGGTATGTTGATATTTCTGGCCACTAATATGATCTAAACAGGTCACAACTTTTAAGGAAGAATTTGTATATATATAGTTATTTATATTTAGGTTAGTCTTTCTATCATTATCCCAATTAGCTTGCCAACTTGTTTACACAGAAGGCAAGAACCTGAAATCACTTAGACCTTTGATGTGTTAATATGGCTCATCTAATGATTAAAAACTTATAAAGTTAATTCCCCTTGACGCAAATAATCTAATAAAAGAAGGTTTATAAAAAAAAAGTAACTAATCTCCATCTTCTAGAGGGACTAATGCTTAAAAAAAATATTTTGAGCTCGATATCCCTATTTTCAGCTGTTTAGTGAGTTTTCCTGAAAAATTTCAGGATGCTATCTCTAGGACATTCTAAAATAATTTGAAATGGTGGTAGGATTCTACCCCTTGCTCCTATGTGCAGGTTTTTAGTAGTCTTGTATATGGAGTGAGGCATTCACATTATCATCAATATATTATTCTAGATTTTTTTTTTATAGGTGCCTGCAATACTTCAAACAAATGTTATGCTGTTGGAAGTGTAGAAGGAATACCATTTTTGGTAAGCAATGATATTATAATTACCTAAGGCTGTCTAATAGTGATTACTTCAGCAGTTAACAATTATAGCTAATAAGATCAGTTTTCAGCTCCTAACCCCAGTTTTCTATAATTTTGATATTAAATAGGCAACTTTGTGCTGTTTTCACCTTGTTTTATTTCTTGTTGAAAAAAAAGATAAAGTGCATACAACTAAGAGCTAGGAGTGAGGTTTGGAAAAAATAAAAATTATTTTGGAGCAAATAATGGATGGAGCTATCTGCAATAGAGAATACCCATTTTACCCTCGACTGGATGAACTCATAAAATATGCTTGTTATTTAGCGGTGTCCCCTCTATACATACAAACTTCTTATCTTTGTATGTTTTTATAAGCTTTTGTTCTGTAGGGCTGTGTTTATGAAGGGTCTGGAGTCAAGCTTGATGAAAAAGGAGAGAGAAAAAAAAGAGAAAAGGTACAAAGGCAAGGAAACAGTGATACACAAGCCATTTCAATATGAAACCAAACCATTCAGGAACAGTAAGTAGAAAGCAACCCTTGTCAGTAAGACCAGAAACTGTAAAGACAAATTTTGGTAAGGGATATGTAGGTATTGATAGACATTAATAGAATCTGTTATTTGTGCTCTTTTATTAATTTTCTGTGCATCTACCAACAGTTGATAGCATAAGAAAATCTGTACATTTTAGGAAAAAGAGGAAAAGACGTGCTACCTTGATGGGAACCTTTTATCTGCAGAAAAAAAACGACAGGTTTTTCCCAGGAAGGATCTTCATGGGTTTCCTATGAGTTATTTTATTAAAGCAGCAGTTGGCTCATCTGAATAGAAATCTCAAGATCTAGCAGCACTTTTAAGCAACATCAGGGCTTGAACCCCAGGAAAGAACCAATCTTGGCCATTTGGTGTTGCAAAACAACAAATTTTACCCTAGTAGGGTAAAAATTATATAAAGCAAACATTATAAGATAAGCCAATTGGTTTAGAATTAACAAAAAGCTATTTGTGTAACCTCCCAGTTTCAGAGAACATACAGCTATGTAGTTGCGCATCTGTCCCTAAACAAATTCAGTCTATATAAAAATGAATGGCTATTGCAGATGTTTTATTTACTAATGATAGTGGTCATAAAGTGTTGGATATTTGGGCCAGCTTTGACGAGAAATATAAAGGGAGGATTTAACCATTAACCCCATCATGTGGAGGAATATGTTTGGACTGTGTGTGCAGTAAGGGTGCTAAGAAGAAGGGGGCAGTTCCCCTGTTATTTCAGAAACAGTAAAACTTAACAGAATGTTTAGTTTTTACATACCAAAGCGTTAGAATAAAATACTAAATTTTAGTGAGACAGCAGTGACTTGGTGGCAACAACAACCTCCCTCATATTTAGGAACATCCTAATTTTTAGTGCAAGACAAAGTACAATTAGATATATACTCGTTCTTGATATATTGTTATACAAAAGTTAAACTTTAGTATAAAGAGGAAGGAGTTGAGGGTGGCCTCATTCCTCCTGGTATTTTGGATACCCCTTAATATAATATTCAAAAGAACTTTTTTTTTGCAAATGAAAGTTTAGAGTGACATCAAGACTTGCAACAAAAGGAAATTACTCTATACATTACTCCCCACTCTTTATGCTAGAAATCAATGCTTTAACATGTGAATAAGTTGATCAAAGTTTGAATTTTTTCATGATGTTTTGAATCAAGTTCCTTTTGAAAAATAAAATTACCGGTTTAAACGTTTTTGAAGGTAGTCGATAAACAAAACACTTGATTTAGTCCCCTCTCTGGGAGTATCCACTTCGTAGCATTGGGAGTATCCAGCTTCGTAGCAAATAAGTTACTGAAGATCATGAATAGGATTTTTGAAAAAGGGGAAGTACCTAACGATTTTAGGAAAACCTTAATTAAACCACTTTATAAGAAAGTGATAAAAGTGAGTGTGGTAATTATCGAGGGATTATTCTGGTCTCTGTAGGTAGTAAATTACTTACTAATATGATACTTTTTAGACTGAAAGATGCTGTAGACAAAGTTTTGAGAGAAGAACAGTGCGGTTTTAGAAAAGGTAGAGGATGTGTCGATCAACTTTTCACTCTTAGGTTAATAATTGAGAAGTGCCTGAGTTTTCAAACACCTTTGGTCCTCAGTTTTATAGATTATGAGTAAGCGTTCGATTCTGTTGATAGAAGAGCTTTAGTAAAGGTTTTATCCTTGTATGGTATACCAGACAAATACATTAAAGTGACTAGTGCTACGAACGAGAATAACACTGCTGCGGTTAAGGTAGGAAATGAGGTTAGCAGCTGGTTTTGTATTGAATCAGGAGTTAAGCAGGGTTGTGTTCTATCCCCCTTTATATGGATTATTTTGATGGACATTGTCTTAAGGAGCACAGGAAAGGCAATGGGAGACCACGGAATCAGATGAGGAGGAAAAAGTCTCCTGGACTTAGATTATGCTGATGATTTAAGCATCCTAGATGAAAGTGTGAGCAAAATGAATGAAGTTTTAGAGGTTTTGCGAGTTCAGGGTGCTAGAATAGGTTTGAAAATTAATGTTAAAAAGACCAAGTCACTAAGGCTAGGAATAAGTGAAGATGAAAGGTGAAGTTGGGTAATGAAAAGATTGATCAGGTGGACAGCTTCACTTACCTTGGTAGTATTATTAGTAAAGATGGTTGGAGCAGTGAAGATGTCAAAAGTAGAATAGCAAAGTCTCAGGGTGTTTTTTCAAAGTTAAAAAACGTTTGGAAGAATAGGAAGATAAGTCTGCAAACCAAGATAAGAATATTAGAAGCTACAGTGATGACAGTGGTCAAATATGGCTCTGAAGCATGGGTGCTCCGAAAAGCGGATGAAGATTTGCTAGATGTTTTCCAGAGAAATTGCTTAAGGATTGTTATGGGTACCCGGCTGACTGACCGTATTTCAAACAATAGGCTATACGAAAAATGTGGTTCAATACCGCTCTCTAGGGCTATAATGAAAGAAAGGTTGAGATGGCTAGGGCACGTTGTGCGGATAAAGGATGACAGATTGCCGAAGATTGTTCTTTTCGGCCAACCGTCTTGGGCTAAACGGAAAGCAGTTCGTCCTCGTCTGGGGTGGGAGGACGTCATAAAGAAAGATTTAAAGGAAATGGGAACTTCACGGGCGGGCGCAAAAAGGAAGGCTTTGAATAGATTGGGATGGAGGAGGAGCGTGCGTAGCTGTGTTGGCCTCAGGCGGCTTGGTGCTGTGGTGAGTTGTTAGTAGTAGTAGCATTGACCATTCCTGAGAAATTAAAGGTATGCGCTTTTGAGCTATTAAATAAAAAAAAAGTTTGTTCAACTTAACGTAAGGAGCAACATTAAAACTAAAAGAAAGAACATAAGCTATTCCGTATATGAGGAGAGCTGCCTCCTCCTCAATGCTACTCTCTTCACGCTAAATTTTCTAAGCAGTTTTACAAAAGTTCCTTATTCTAATCAAATGGCCCTTTTATTTCTGGAGTCGTTCTTTAAGAATTGGGACAACAGGTCTAACGTTAGCGTAAAGAGCAGGGTATTGAGGAGGTAGCCCCCTCGCATATGGAATAATTTCTGTTCGTTTTGAGTTTTAATGTTGCTCCATACTTTAAGGTGAAAAACTTGTTTTAGATTTGATTTTTAATCGTTTTTAAAATAATGCGGAGAAACCCGCCTACCCCTCCATGGAAATTCCCCCACCCAAGAAAAAATCCTCCTTGGAAAGTTCTCCCCCGTAAGATGCTCCCCCTCCAGGGGAAATAACCCCCGGACAATTCCATCCTTGCTGTGAATTCTCCCCAGGAAATTTTTTGCTCACAATTTCGCCTAAAAAATTCTCCTTAGCATGCTCTATTCTAAAAAAACGCTTGTTTTTTATTTAATTTCTGATCGTTTATCAGTTTATACTAGAGTTTAATCCCTCTTATGTATTTTTTTTTCTGAATCCCCTCCCCTTTCAATGGAAAGTATCTCCCACGGAAATTTTCCCTCATATTGCCCTTGCCCTAAAAACCCATATTTCCCCTATCAAATGAATCCAAAATCAAGTAGTCAGCATGAAAACACCACGTAAATATTTTACCAGTACACTGTAGCCATTACAAAAG
The DNA here is from genome assembly GCA_029168905.1 of Artemia sp. Kazakhstan ARC1039. NCBI lineage: Eukaryota > Metazoa > Arthropoda > Branchiopoda > Anostraca > Artemiidae > Artemia > Artemia sp. Kazakhstan ARC1039. The sequence goes on along the minus strand of JAQQPU010001508.1, from coordinate 70,718 downwards.
CGCTTTCATATAGTGTCTAGGGCATTCTTTAGAAATATATTTATTGTCTTCCACCAGAGGAGCTGCCTAAGCTCATGTCTGGCAGAGCTAAGCTCATGAGATAAGCTCACCACAGTGCCACTCGTTTAGGAAAACCTACATGAGGGAACTCCAGTGAGTACCTAAAAGAGAGCTTTGTTCAATGCACTGTTGGCATGTGGAATGACCTCTCTCCAGAAATTATTTTAAAAAGAAAGTTTATCATTGTTGTTTTGAAAGAAGACAACATGCTTATTTTAAAAATAGATAATTACCAAACTATGCTGCTTACCGTCAGATGACGGCTCAAGGGAAACTAATATCAAAAGAATGTTTATTAGTTTCCCAATATTTTGAAAATACCAGTAAATATTTGATTTCTTTATATTTTTTGAAAAATGAAGATTATAATGTTCATTTCTTTTTTCAGGCGTATGGGTCTGGTTCAAATATAGTAATATTAGCTGTTAGTTTTGAGCGAGTACAGATCATTCCAGCATCAGATGATGCAGCTGTTGGATGTATTGATTGTTCTAATGACACTGGAATTATTGCTGCTGCTTATGGAAGAAAAATCGTAATTTTTGAGCCTTCGCCTTTACCTCTACAGAACACACCACATGTAAGACCTATTCGTTATTGATATCTCCTTATATACTTGTAGCAGAGATGTTTATGACCTACAATTCAGATTTGGACCAGTGATGTTTATTAAATCTACATACGTGGTGGTGTTATGTCTACCTCGCTACACAGAAGGCGAAAGAAGGTGTGGCGTTGTGGGAGTGGCAAGGGTGATGGATCAACCATAAGAAAAAAAAAACACTTTTTCATGCTTATTATTATTTAGCATTCTTGTAAAATTTACTATTGGTATCACTATGTGGTACTTTTTGTCCTTTAATTCTATTTGGTCCTTTTGTACACATGCAATTAGAAAACGGAGAATTGCAGGCTAACAGATGTTAGTTTAAGTTTCTGTTTTTATTTCAAACGTATTCATGTTTGCCTACTTTTTTTCAATTCATCTTATTTTCCCTGTTCCAATTATTGTGTTATTTTTTCTTCCTTTTTTAACTATAAAATATAAGCATTCGAATTTTTTCTATAACCCTAGTAATTCATCCTCTTTAAAGCATAAGTGTATTTATGCAGTTTCCCCTATGGATACTTGGGTATTATATGAGTAAAGCTTGTAAATAATTTCTGAGACCACACTGGCTAATCATGATAAAACATAAAATCGCGAAGAAAGGAAGAAAACGAGGATAATTAACAGCCAGTGAAAAAATTGAAAAATTATGCAAATATTTTGGTCAAGACCTCCGCTTGACCCTCCTCAGTGCAGAATAAAACTGATAAAAATATAAAAACCAAACCTTAAAATAAAAACACAAAACTTTCTTAGGACGCTCAAGCGGAGGTCTTGACCGAAATATTTGCAAAATTTTTCAATTTTTTCACTGGCTGTTATTAGTCCTCATTTTCTTCCTTTCTTCGCGATTTTATGTTTTATAGTAAAGCTTGTACATTTAATCTAATTTGCTTTTAAGACCACACTGTCTTTCCGTAGTTACTCTTGAAAAGGAATTCGAACGAAGAATGGAATTTTTCTTTTTTTAAGTTTGACTGATTCATTAAATAATTTGTCAGCAGTCCTTGTATTTCTTTTCTTGCTTTATGCACTTAATCGGCGAAGACATGTTTTCCAGAATCAATTATGGTGAAAAATTAGATTTCTTAAAGATTATTATAGCACATTTTGAACAGACTCGTGTTTCATCAAACTATAAACCTCTCTTGAGGTGGTATATGGCTATAAATTAGTACCAGAAATCACAGCTTGTACCAGAAATAACAATGGGAGATTATTTTTGAATGAACTGACTAATTCCTACTAAAATGATTGTATCCACTGTGTTGACTCTTTACTTTGTTGTCAAATAAACAGCGGAAAAAACAGGATTTGTCCTATTCTTGAGTGCCTGTCTTCACATAGTTCAGTTCTACCACTTCATAATGTATCATCTGCAAAATAGTGCTTTTGCAATAAAAAACTTTTGAAAAAAATTTTTCTGCATACAGTTTTTATTTGATCCTTTCAGCAATTTACTCTAGGGATTCAGAATGAAATGGCGAACACAACTAAAATGATTCTTCCTGTTTGATTTTTCTTAGTTTTTAGAGGGACAATAGACTAGAGGGAAAAGTACTTGTTTATTAAGTTAAATAAAAAATGGGACATCCAATGAGCTCCCATACTTCTCCAATCAATTTAGAGGTAGTAATAACCATAAATATAATTTTTAACAATAAGTCGTAAAAAAAATGCAGGAGATGCATTGTGAAAGGCGAGGATGAACAACATATAAATGGTAGTTCTCTCTACTCCAGTCTGAAGCCTCTCCCCCAAGAGAATTTTGACAGAAATGGCTGCACCTTGAAACTTGAGTATAAAGCACCCTTTTTTGAAGTATGGGATTTACATTTGGAAAATATCCTTTACATCTGGAAAATATCCTTTACATCTGGAAAATATTGTAAATTACTATTAGTTTAAGTGATAGCCTTTTTTTTATTTTATTTTCTTATTAAAACTCATATTGACTGTCACCTTACGCCTCACCTAGCAACGTGATACTGTGTATGCACACAATTTATCTTTTCTGTGCATTGCATTTTGATTTTGTACCTTTGAGCTATTATTGGGGCATTTCAGAGTTTTTTTTTATTATTATTATTTTTAACAAAATATTTTTTATTCCAGAAATTAGACTACTGGTGGGTTGAGAAATTTACATTTGGTGCTGATTTTCCCGTTCATTCTCTTGAATTTAACCGGGATGGAACACGGCTGCTGATTGGAGGTGAACAAATTCAGTTATGGAAAGGCAACTTATCACATCGGGATTCGTTCTTGGGTGAATGTAGGAAGAAATCGAAGAAAGTGTCGTTTGATGTCGGAGATGAAAGTGAGGGATCTGACGACTCAGGTAACTACGTCATCTAAATATTTTAGGCCTTTTGCAAAAACGCAAAAAGTATCTTTCCCAAAATATCCAAATTTTCTTGAAAGGGGGGGGGGATGTCCTCGTTTAAAATAATCCTGGTGCATATCCTCCCCCTGTGTGCAGGTTCAAAAATCTGATGCAAGAAAATTTCCCTGATTTGTTTTCCATGAAGTCTATTCTGTTCTGGACAAGTGCATTCACTCGAATCTATTGTGGGGACGGGGATGGGGGGGGGATTACTTCCCAAAAACGTAGAGTACATAAAAATATATAACAAGCTATTGGAAAATATTGAAATGTTAGGAAGCATAAAGGGGGTGGACCCGAATTTCCCCTGGGTATGCTCCTGATTCTTAAAAAAATACACAACTTTTTTTTATTTTAGGAAAGAGACCAAAGAAAATGATTAAGATTTTGAAAACTTTGATTTTCAAACGTATTTTCAGCTTGTTAGATTTTGCTTTTTTCTGTAGCCTATTGCCTTCCCACGCCTTATTTTCCA
>JAQQPU010001508.1:20237-58802 GCA_029168905.1 Artemia sp. Kazakhstan ARC1039 | reverse complement strand
ACGTTCACGTCAAACATAATTCATTGTACAAAAAATACATGAAAAAGGTCATCACTTAATTAGAAAGTAAAAAAACAAAAAAAAAAACAATAAAATTAATGAAAATATAGAACAAAAATATGAGTCAAAAATTTAGTTAAAAAGTCAAAAAGGAAAAAAATAAATAGATAACAATAAAATTAAAGACTAATTTTCCTGGCTATTATATAACTCAACAAAACTCGGAACAAAACTCTTCCGATATCTTTCATGTTCAGCGGGGATGGGAGTCAGTTTGGGGACTTTTTGGGGATTATAAACGGGACGGTCTGTTGCGGGTGGGAAGGTAGGGTTCGGGGATGATGGAATGTAATCGAGGAACAGACAGGGTATTGGTACCGAAACGAAGGCAGGTAGGTTCCTTCTCTCGGCCAACGTGGTGAGCTTGAACTTAACTAGTAGATAATGATATGGAACCTTCCCTTCACCATTTATGATTCTAAGTGCTGCTCGTTTTTGGACATTTTCAATCTTATAAATATGCTTGGAAGAAAGACCAAAATGCCACACTGGACAAGCAAACTCCAGTATTGGCCGAATAAAAGAACAATACCAAGTTGGAGAAGATCCTTAGGGGGCAAGAAAATTTTAACAGAAGTTTTAGAAGGGAAACCGAAGGGGAAGCTTGTTTTAGGATATTTTGAACATGGGCATCCCACTTCAAGTCAGCAGTTATTGTCACCCCAAGTAGTTTAATGCATGTGACAGAGATTTTGGGAGGAATGGGGTTTGTGAAAGAAGGGGGTGATTTAAAAAAGATAACTGCCATAACTGACGATTTATTAGCATTAACTTTCATCTTCGACAAAGAAGCCGCCTGCATGACATCGTCAAGTAATGTCATAATTGAGCTTTTTATATTTCGTCGACAATCCTTAAGTGCAGACAGGTCGTCCACATACTTCCATCGCTCCGTGTGGTCAGTCGTGAGGCTATTAACCATTATCAGAAATAAATTGGGACCCATCAGAGTTCCCTGGGGCACCCCACAAAAGATAAGAAGGGATCGGAATAAACATTTTTATATTTAAGCACTTGAAAACGATTTGTTAAAAAGGAAGCAACAATTTTAACTAGAAAGGGACTCACTTGAAACTCCGTCAGCAGTTTATTTAAGAGGATATTGCGGTCAATTAGGTCGAACGCTTTCTGGAGATCAATTAATAAAAGATTGAACCAAGTATCAGGGTTTTCAAGGTTTTTAAGAACAGTGTCAAGAAGACTAACAAGATAGTGTGAAGTAGAAATCTCCTTCAGGTTTCTAAATTGTTGTAAGTCAATAAGTTCAAGAATCTCTGCCTTTAACCAATTAGCTAAGAAACCCTCATACATTTTTGAAAAAAATGGGGTTAACGTGATTGGTCAGACTCCAGTAAAATCATTCATGCCTCCCTTCTTTTGGATTGGAGTAATATAGCCCAGCTTATAACACGACGGGTAACATCCTGAATTACTAATATCTTTAAAATACTACCAAGGGGTGTTGATAGTTTATCAGGGAATGCTTTTATTAGATGAATTGGGATATCAATGGGACAAATACTAGTTTTTTTCAGTTTCTGTATTTTTTCTATTAATTGATTCTAAAAATTTCCGGGATTTTATCTTTTGGAGTTTCAGGGATTTGCTGATTTTCCGAGAGAGGGGGGGAACGTTTGCACAATGCTAGCTAGGTGTTTATTAAGCGTATTTGCTGTCTGTTCAGGTAGTTCATCCAGAAGAAAATCAAGGTTCTTGCACGACCGACCCCCTATTTCTTTCAATTTTTTAAACCATTGCCGAGGTTTGCTCTGTTTTAAGTAATTTAATTTATTCTTACCATAACGCAAAGCAGCACGGCGTATTTTTTTCTTAATTTGCTTACGGAGGGTTAAGGCTTCCTATTTCTTTCCGAGGCGAAAAAGTTTTAGTTTCAAATGGATTATTCCTTTTGTTTTTTCATTAATGTAAGGTTTATCTGAGGAACATACCTTCTTGGTAACCTCTGGGAAACAATTTTGGTAATTTGTCATTAAAATTACCTGCTTTAGAAGTCCGTGTGCACTTCTCAAGTACACAGTCCAGAATGCGGTTGCAAAGCAGCAGTTTGACCTGACTCTCTTCACGGACTTCCTCATCCAGTGTCAATCAAATGGTCTACAAGGGAATGAACATAAATCAAAAGTTCTACGATTCAATCCGTTTAAGCAGGACATTACAATCCCAGATGTGCTGTTTCCAACTGTTTCCTCTGAAACAATCCGAGGTGTAACATTTACATGTGATTGCTCGTTTCAGCTGAATGTTGACAATATTGCACGCAAATGTCACTACTCAATCTAGAGATTAACAAGTGTACGCAGGTTAGGCTTCTCGGATCGCCAACTCTTACTGGCGTTTAAGCGCTATTAGCAAACGAGAAGCACTGATCTATATTTCCACCATCTGTACAGACCAGCAGAATTACTAGGTATCAGAATAAACTACAACCCGTTAAATGTTATACGAACAGATTAGTGAACTCCTTGTATTTTGTAAGCGTATTTAACGAGTGATCTTTTTTCTCTCTCATTTTTTATTTCTCTTGTAATTGTAAAAGTAGCATAATTTAGCGTTCATTTTTTTAGTGCTACGGTACAATAGCTATTCAAATAAACAAATGCAAAATGTTGTCAAAACCTTTATTTTCAAAGGACGGATAAATATTGACTTGATGCATAACGTATAAGAATGTACAAATATTAAACGGACAAATTTTGTTGATATTTTGAAGCAAGTTTGACATAAAAAGACTATTTAATTAGTCCTCGGCGTAGCAGGTAATTTTTATTGATCTTTCTTCTGAAAATGTGACTGAGTAAACGAAAGACGAAAGAAAAAATATGTATTTTGTCCTTATATCACAGCTATAAACCCTCTTTTTTTCAGGAATTGTTTCCAAACCCGTCAAGATGAAGGCTACCACGAAGATGGTCTTTGTGATCCTGGTTTTAAAACGTTGCCAACCTTGGCCTCCTCCTATAGCATTAGTGACGCCCAATTGCCAGATATAGATGCTTTTACAAGCAGATCGAGGCATTTTCACCTAAGTGCCAGTGTCAATGCTGAAACAGGTAATATTTTACGCTTTAGTTTTCGAATCTCTTGTTCAACCAGGGTTGTCACTGGCGTGGGTGAAAATAATGAGACAAGTCACCCAAAACTCACTAGATTATAGAAAAAATCGCTGATAATGAAAATGTACTTAGATTTGTGTCGTTATCTGGCCTTATTTCTGGTAGATTTTTTAAAGTGGTTTTTTGCTTGGATATATTTAATTTTAGTAGCACGCTGTTGAGTTAAAACCAGGTGATTCAAGTCGTAATTTAGTGAAAGACAGCAGAAAATCTAAGGTTCCAAAATAGGATAGCTTTTTTTTTCAGTGGATTTGATTTCAGTTTGTGATGCTAATCCTGACCAGAATATCCTATAATAAACATATTTTTAACATCATAAATTGGTCATTAAAGGGGCACAATATGGACCTATTTCGGTTTGATTCCAATGAAATAAAGGGTATGCTAAAGGTTAACTCGTGTGAATCTGAGGAACGGAGGAACGGAGCCAGGACTTGAAAGAAGCTGATTTGTGCAAGATGCAAACTGTTATTTACATTTTTGACAAACGGTGTATAAAATATTCTGATTGAACTAATTCAGTAATTCTAGTAAAAAGAACTGAAACCAAAAACCAAATGCTACCTTCAAAGGATGTTACGTCAGCAAATGTTTTCCACAAATGCACCAACTCACCTCCTTCTCATGAGATTTCGTAATCCTAATGTTCTTGATCTTCCAGCAGGACCAGGTAGTTCCCGCCTCACTTGGCATTTGAAGTTCAGATGTTAGAGGGGAATATGTTGAACCGTAAGCTCCTCAGACTTACGGGAGATTTTCCGTTCTTGTTTTACCGCTTGCTAAGGTGGTGTAACCAACACTTTTACAGACAGCTCGCTTTGATTACTTGAACGAGGAAACTAATAGGGAAAAGGTTCTAAAGAGTATATTCTTTTGGAGCTATATATTCATCTGAATCTGTTTCTCTGATTGGGCTGCTCCAGCTATTTTTTGATTCCTTTAAGTTGAGGTTGGAGTCGATAAAACCTTGTGTTTAAACTTCGTAAAGTACTAGAGGCACTTCGGACACTCGTCCTAGGTCAGGGAAGTTTCGAAAAGCATGTAAAACTGCGCAATGTATTTAAAATTGCCCAAATATGTTTTAATTTTTGGCCTGAAAACTAACTTCAGGAGTTTGAAGCTCTCCTCCCTGAACACCTTCTGACTTTCTTTTGTAAATTTTTATTATGTACATTAATGATTTGAAAGATTTTTTCTGTGTTTCAGACATTCCTATGTCTCCATCGTTTTCATCTTCGGATTTAGCAAAGGATCTTTTTGTTTTGCATTGGATGAATAACAAGGAGATGTATTTTACTATGAGAATTGAACAGCTTTTAGAGGTTAGTTTTTTCTCAGTCCAGAATTGTTTTTTTTTTTATTGAATTTTAATTTTATGATCTACTTAGATTCGATTAATAGCCTTATCTATTAATTTAACTGTATTGTGGTGGATGAGCAGTATGGGGCTAGTTTTTCTGAAAGTATAGGAACAGACTGACGTTATGTCCATGAATGAAAGATTGTGCCAAGTAAGCATTTTTGAGAAGACAAATTTTTTTTGCCTCCCTCTGGCGTTTTGTTTCCCTCTTGTTTTCTTTTGAATAGAAAACAAGTTTGATCTTAACGAATAAGCAACTTTCTCCAAAGCAAATAATATTTAAAATACCTCGTAGAAAAATTCGGAGACCACACTGCCTTTTCATGACAATAAAATAAAAGTTCAAAATAGGGATAAAATCCTTTTTAATAGACAGTGTATAGGAATTCACAAAAATACCAGATATTTCGGTCACATGTACAGTGACCATCATCAGTAGTAAAACCGTAGAAATCATCAGTAGAAACGTCAGTATCATCTGTATATGTGACCGAAATATCTGGTATTTTTGTGAATTTCTATACACTATCTATTAAAAAGGATTTTATACCTATTTTGAACTTTTATTTTATTTAAAATTGCTAAAGCCGAACTAGTCTGCCGTGACGGAACCAATGAAGACAATCTGGAAAAACAACGGATTAATGACCAGTTGGAAGAAAGGCAGAACAATCAACCGGTTATTTCGGTTTTATACAACAAGGCCTCACTAGTGCTCAGCAATAGAGAATCTAAACCATAACAAAAAAATAAGATACTTCCTAAAAAAAGGAAAATACTTCTATAAAATTACAGATAAAATAGCACTAAATAGTATAGATACTTCTAGGAAGCTTATAGAAATATCTCGTTTTTTTTTGCAATATATATTGTACTTTCGTGATTTTATTCATGGAGCAACTATTGTACTTATAGCTTTGACTTCCAAATTTTTTTTTGGAATTTAGATTCCTTCCTTTTTAAAATTAAATTTTGAAAAACAAGTTTTTTCAACTGAAAGTCATCCTCAAAAACATAGTTATTAGATTTTTCGAGTATGTTGAACAACATGGCTTGAATTTTAATCTTAAAATTTGATCGGGTGACTTTGGGGAAAAAAAGGAGCTTGGGAGGGGACCTAGTTGCCCTTCAAGTTTTTTGGTCACTTAAAAAGGGTACTGTCACTTTTAATTGCCGTTCGAATGAGCCCTCTCCGCGATATCCTAGGATCGCTGGGTCAATATGATCACCCCTGGAAAAAAAAACAAAACAAAAACAACAACAAATAAACACGCATCCGTGATCTTTCTTCTTGCAAAAAATACAAAATTCTACATTTTTCAGATAAGAGCTTGAACCCTCTAAAGTGGGGTTCTCTGGTACGCTGAATCTGATGGTGTGATTTTCATTAAGATTCTATTACTTCTAAGGGGGTGTTTCACTCTTTTTTCGGAAATAAGGCAAATTTTCTCAGGCCCGTAACTTTTGATGGGTAAGACGAAACTTGATGAAACTTATATATTTGAAATCAGCATAAAAATCTGATTCTCTTGATGTATTTATTGGTATCAAAATTACCCTTTTTTAGAGTTTCATTTACTATTCAGCGGGGTCGCTCCTTACTTACAGTTCGTTACCACAAACTGTTTGATTTGTTGTGGTTAGGTTCTGTCTTTATCAATGATGAGGACGCCCGATCGTATACAGATTAAACAGTCATTCGATTGTTCTTCTTTTCTTCCTAGCGGCAATAGACCCCTTGTTTTTCAGGATTTTCTTTTTGACCCATTTTTCCGTTTTGCAATTAATGTTGACCCATATATATCCGTGGAAAGAGATTTTTGGGTATAGGATTGTTATACCTATGTCATACCTCTGTATTTAATACTGTCTTATATAATACTTTATGACAATGGATAAAAAATATACTTCTAAGCTGAGATAACGATTCCTACTGTTTCCGTTTTTCTAACCAAAGGCTGTATAAAGAATGATTACCGACTGTTGGATTGTTTTGGAAGGAGTTTGCCTGATAATAGTCTATTGGTTATAATTATGCCGTCGTGGCACAGACCAATGGATGTATATAAAGTTCTTGCAGTTTGAGTTTGTTTAGTGGTAACCACTAAATGGCTAATGAGCATAATAACCTTTTTTTTTAGCTTAATAATAGATATGTGTATTAGTTGTATGTACAAGTTTTTTAAGACGTCGGTTTAGGTTTAATATAACTGACAACCATTTTTCGTATATTATGTATGCGTTTTTTCCAAATCAGCCGGAGCTGGTCATAGATTCTGGGGAGGCGCAAACATATACATAAACTACATAAATTCAGGGAAATAATTAGAGTTTTTTGGATTCCCCATTTCTTTATTAAAACTTGTTAAACAAATGCTTGTTAGTCCCTTGGGAATTGTAGTCTGTATTTTTAAAATTGTGTATGTATTTCGCCTTTTATTAAAACTGCTTTTACCTCCCCTCCAAAGGAAAAAAAAAGCGTTTTGGTAGTGTAAGAGTTATAGGAAATGTTCTTGCCAGTCATTTTGATGAGAAACTAGAGGTCTTAGCTAATTATGGGATGTACTTACTTTCAACGGTGGCGGACTAAAGTTTGATTCAATAGATTATGCCTCATCGGTGCTGATTTACTCCAAAGTCTCTTATTCAAATTAAGTCTACACTGTAATTACTTCCGATTTGAACAGAAAATTTTGTGTATGTGTATAAAATTGACAATATTGTAGATATTTAAAAGAAAATAGTTGAAATTCTTCTTTTTTTACCATACACGGATTCTAGACGAGGTTAGTACGTCTAATAGGTCGGGTTGGATAGATTCGCCTGTTTTTTCATCATTAATGATCAGAAACTGCAAAATATTTTGAGTAATATATTACACTTTACATTGAAGAAAGTAATTTTTCATTCAACGAAATATATTTTCAAGTAAAATTGCCATGCTAAAAACGGAAGAGCTCTCGGGCTTATCCTAATTGTATGATTGTTAGCGAAAATAATTTTTTCGGTGTTTAGCGGGGACACTCATTTGCCCAAGGATTTACATTGCATAACATCAAATCGTGGGCTTTATTTAGGTATAACATAAGTAAAGTAAAGGTAGGTCGTCTTTCAGATGGAAACGTGACATTGGAAATTTTTGTCCCAATCATGAACAAGTCTTCTCTATCCATTATGAAGAAAAATATGACTACAATTTTGAACAGTGACTAAGGATCCACAAGAAGAACCGTTCTCACTTTCCAAGTCATTTTTGGCCGAAAGTTTCAGACGCACCTTTTTGATTTTTAGCCTGATGAAGTCTATCTTTCGTCACATCAGTTTTGTTTATATGTAATTGGTAAATATCCGTAACGCGCCGTTGATCGTTAATCTGAAAAAGTCAGATGATGTCACACCATGGGTAAATGAAGCGATTATTTCTCCTGAGTACTTTTGCAATCAGTCAGTTGTTTTTTCGATGCTTTCAAGAGTGTATATGTTTGTTATAAACTATTATGCCTGAAGGTGACCAAGTATTTCACATAGCTATTGCATATAATCAGTAGGTTCCATTAAGATATTAGGAGTTTTGTAATTTTTTGTCTCATGATGGGATGATGACATTAAAACTTTCAGAAAAATTTTCTTTTTTGGGGGTGGGGGTTTAAGGGGACTTGTATACTTAGACAGGGGCAGCACTTCTTTTTAATATGGTCCCCATAAGAGAGCATACGCCGCGATTTCTTTCCTTTTTTATGCGTGTCGTCCAATAAGTTCTTTGACTTGTAAACAAAGTCTGTGAAATTAGCAACATTGCTGAGGAAACCATGGCTTGTTAGAAGTTGATTCCCATGGCGATGCTGAACTGGAATACTGTAAATTTTGTTTCTTTACAGTCTAGAATTTGCGTAAAATACTTAGACCTTAAAGCATTTGTGAATCCTTTTTAATTCCAAAATTAATTTTGAATGTCAGATATTATATAGATGGTGATATAGATAGTATAGATGGTGTTTCTACTTTTCTACAGTTACTCTGTGAGACGAATCAGTTTGGTAATACTGAACCCAGAGTTAGGACTCAACTGCGGTAACACACTGTATGGTTTGGAACTTGATTCCGGTGGTTGTTCGAAAGTGTCAAGAAGAAGAAGAAGAGATGAAATACGTTTTTATCTGTTAGTGTTTCTCAATTTTAGGAGTTTGCAAACGAATTAGATGTTGATGTGGAAAATGAAATGAATACTCAACAAACAAGTACACCCCAATCAGAGCTGGGACTAACAAAGAGATCAATGAGAGCTACCACTGGAGACTTGACAAAGTTTATGAAGCCTTCGCCTAAACCTGACGATATATTTAATGAAATCGGCCTTGAAGCCTCCACGCCCTCTGGTTTAAGGTAAGCTCCATTAGTAGGAAAGTGTAGAGTCGTTATTCCTGTTTATTTTGCTGTGAAATGAAATACTTCACTTCAAGGCTGAACTTTGAGACAAGAAGAGGCTGAACTTTTATGACATCGTTTTTAGGTAACTAAAATTTGTATGTGATCAGAGAATACAGAATAATATGCATTGTATTTAATATTTTAATAATAATTGGTTACCGCAATATATGGTTTTTGAAATGATTCGTATCGATTGAAAATAGAATATCTTCAAATCGAGGAGAGGTTATTAAAAGGTGGACGTCAAGATTGGTGGTGTTGTGCGCTGTTAGTAAGGTAGGCTAGTACGCTGGTGGTACAAGAGACATACGGTTCATTGTCGCTCATGATTAGTTATTTGACTAAAATTCGTAAGAAAAAGTAGTCTTTTGAAAACAGAAATTTTTTATACGTAGAAACACATTCTTAAGAAACATAAAATTCCAAATTCGCAAACAATTTCTATTATATTCACTTCGCTTACCTGGGTAGTATTAAAGTTAAGATAATGGATACAGTGGAGATATTAAAAGTATAATAGACAAGGGTCTGGGTGTTTCTTCACAGTTGGAAGAATGGTAAAGGAGGTCTGTGAACCAAGATTAGAATATTGGAAGCTACAGTGATGACAGTGGTCAATTATGTTTCTAAAACATGGATAAGATAAGATATTTACTTCAAAAAGATCGCTATCATAAGCCCACAAAGGGCCGAATTCGGACTTTGGGGTCGACAATATAAATGGTTGCACTAAAACTGGCAAAAATGCAAAGAACAACAACGAAATAGAAAAATCACAATGAACAATCATTTAAAAGTCAATAATTAAAACTGTAAAAAGTCAATTAAAAAATTAAAAAGACAAAAACTGGCCAAACTAAACTTAAACAAATGCAGATCAGAAAAAGAATTAGAACGGGCATAAAAAAAGGGGGGAATAAGCAAAAATACACAAAAAAAAGAGCGAGACATAAATACATTTAAATTAAAAGGGATACTAAGAAAGTGTCAATAATTCAACTACAGTAAGTCAATAACAGAGTTAAAAACAATAAAACTGGTCAAGAAAGGGGGTGGGGGGACAAAAAAAAAATAAAACCCCCGTAAAAAGAACGAAAAATAAAATATAAAAAATTACAAGGGGAACTAAAAAAAGAGAGGGGGGGGGGGGAAGCAAATGAGTGCAGGAACCTAGGCAGTACCATCAGCTAATAAACAAAAAAGAGGGAAAAAAGAAACTATTGAGACATTTTATTCATTTTTTCTGTAATGAAGGGGACAAAAGTTCTTTCGTATCTGGAAGTAACGCAGCGAATGGGGGACAAAGCAGGGATGGGCTCAGAAACAACTCGAGGCGGCCGTAATCTGGATGGGGAGTGACGTTTGGGGAAAATACTTGCCGTCTGAGGGTTTGTTATGGCATTTTTTGCAAAACAGAGGCACAACGAAACCCTCCTTTGCTCCAGGGTTTTCAGACTAGCTTTTTTTTTGGAGCAGAGAGTATGGCACCTTGCCTTCTTTGAAAATTATTCGCAAGGCCCTTTTTTGAATTGATTCGATTTTTTCCGATTCTTCGCGAGAGATATCAGGGTGCCAAACTGGACAAGCATACTCTAGATGCTGGCGGACAAAAGACGTAAATTCTTAAGGAGTGGGAAGGGGGGACGCTGAATTTACTTAGGAGCTTAAGGAGGGCGATAGACACATTAGCTCTATGGATGATGTCTTTAACATGGATATCCCACTTTAAATTTGAAGAAATTGTGACGCCAAGTAGTTTAAATGAGGACACAGAAATTTCAGGAGGGATAGGATTAAGAAAATAGGGAGAGGATTTGAGGAAACAAATCGGCATTATCATGGACTTAGAGGAGTTTACTGTCATGTCTAAGTCTAAGGCCTCGTCTCCAATTTAATTGAGGATACTCATAGGGTCGCTTATTAAATTTCTGAAGCAAGTTTCAACAACCGTTAGGTCATCAACAAATTTCCATCGGTCAGGAAATTCCTTTGCGAGGTTGTTGATCATTACTGAAAAAAGGAGGGGATCTAGGAGAGTACCTTGGGGTATGCCATTGTGGACAGGGAGAGGATTTGAATAATGATTTTGGTATTTGACAACTTGCGATCTATTTGTAAAGAAGGAGGCAACTAATTTCACCAGTAAGGGATCAATATTGAACTCGTTGACAAGTTTCTCAATTAAAATATTGTGGTTAACAAGGTCGAATGCTTTCTGAAGGTCGATGGAAATTATATTTAGCGAGGAATTAGGCTTTTCAAGGATTTTCCCGATGTGATCAATAAGAGAAACGAGGTAATAGGAAGTAGAGGTGGATTTTAGGTTCCCGAATTGCTTCAAGTCAGTAAGAGGTAGGATTTTTTCCTTTAGCCAATCTACAAGTAATCCTTCATAAAGTTTCGAGAAAATAGGAGTAAGAGTAATAGGACGGACGCCTTCAAAACCAAGCTTTCCGTTTTTCTTTTTCAAAGGGGTTATGAAACCCTGTTTCCAAATTGTAGGAATTTGCCCAGACTCGGTAGTCTTGTTAAACAGGAAAGACAAGGGCTTAGACAAGAAATCACCGAAGGCATGGACGTTCCGTAAGACGGAGGAGGCTGTGTTAGATGTTTTTCAGAGTAACTATCTATGAATTCTTTTGAGTACCTGTCTGACTGACCATGTTTCAAACAGAAAGCTCTACAAAAAATGTGATTCTATCGCTCTTTCTAGGGCTATAATGGGAGAAATGTTGAGATCTATAGGACGTGGATGAAGAATGAGATATTGACGAATGTCGCCCTTTTCGGCCAATCATCTAGGGCCAAATGAAAAGCAGATCACCCTCCAAATGGAGTTGGAGGAGGTTGCAAGGAAGAATGTAAGGGAAATTAAAACTTCTCGGAAGAGTGTAAAGAGGAAGACATTGAATTGATTAGGTCGGAGGGTGAGCTTGCGTAGCTGTGTTGGCCTCAGGCGGCTTGGTGCTGCAGTGAGTTGTTAGTAGTAGTAATAGTTATATTACATATGAAGAGTCCTATGATCTTTTCATTTCACTAAAATTTATTATATTATCTCGTATTCGAATTTGGACTTAAATTAGATATAGTGAATTATTTTGGGGCCATGGAACGTAAATAAAAAACATGCGGACCTAATTTTTTTTTATGGAGTCTCTAATATCAGCTATTGACACGACCATAAAAAAGCTTATTTTTCAGCTCCTCATCTGCTTCAATAGCAAGCACGCCTTGTCCAACAACACAAACCAAACCAGGATTAGATGCTTTTGACAGGAAAGTTGAGGAGTTGCTACAGGAATGGCACAAGGGAGTGGATTTACTATTTGCAGTTCATCCAGAGGATGGGAGTCTCCTTGTTTGGTAGTATTCTTGCTATTGCATTAGAATCCTTTCAAGTTGACTAATTTTTGTAAAGAAAATGAACAAAATTCCTACTATTTTTTTTTTATTCAAATAAAACTTTAAGAAATAAATATTAAACTTGACGCTATACTGTCGCACTCGGACGTCTATAAAATTTAAACGAATTCCAGCAAATTAACATATCACAAACAACAAACATCCAGTAGTCAGATACAGAAAATCATAATGTCAGATATCATAATGAAATATCATAATGAAAAATATCATAATTCCAGTAACCTGGTTTTCATCTGAAGGCAAAACAATCTTAATAAATTATCTTGCGAAAGCATAACTACTGGAGCACCATCTTTATAAACAAAGTTTGTATTTGTAGAAGAGGAAAAAGAGGAATTTTGGCCTATGATACCTATTGTTTTGGCTCTCTACACTTATGTTTATTTGTTATTACAAACTGTGTCTAAGAAATATTTCATTTTAGTTTGTGTCTTATCCGATTATTCAAAAGAGAGAGAGAGAGAGAGAGAAAGAGAAAGAAAGAGAGAGAGAAAAAAAACAGAACAAAAAATTAGTTTACTTGAAATGAAAAATTTGCAGCAACACGATCAAAATATTTTTCTTCGTCAAAATCATCTTTTCCTCTTTCATTTTTTCCAGGAAGATCAAAATTTGATCTTCCTCCATTAAATGTAAATGTTTAACGTACGCAACGAAAGAAAAATTTCTATTTGATATATGTTTTCACTCACAAATCACAATGCATAATAGTATCATAAAGAAAAAGAGAATATCTTACTAGTAGATATTAGTCGATTCATTTTGGAGAATAAACAATCATATTAAATTTTTCCTAACGATCTGGGCAAAAACAGAACTATCGGAATATTATCTTCATTATTGAAATTTACGTTTGGGCGTGTGTGTGTTTGTGGGGGGGGAGGGGGGGGGGAGGGTCGATAGTGCTTCTTTGATACCTCTGCTTTTGGATCCAATTATTTTCTACCTTATCTGATCATTTATAATAAACATCAACTTACATTGGAAGAAAAATATTTTCCACTACTTCGAAGAGCTGGATGAATGTATATCACTATTTGGAAGAGGTGGATGAATGTATATCAGCATTTTGAGTGTTGAAGAACACATAAAATAAGTTACTTGTATCAATAATAACCAGGTAAACTGTACGATATCTTTTTAATATTCTTTTCACTGTAGTTTATGTTGTTTCATTGAATCTTAATGTTACTCACCCTTTTTTAGATAGTCTCTCATTACCTTCTCTGTAATTTTAAGACCACGCTTGACATTTTTAGCTTCAGTGTATCATTGAGTTTTGATATCAAACTGATGTCGCTGATTTTTTGTACTTGACTAAAGATATTTGTAATTAACTGGAGAATAATAGTAGTATATTTTGCTTTTATTTTAATTACCATTACCATTGATTTTATTTTAATAAACGAGCTATTAGGTGGACAGAAACCCCACAGATGCTTGATACTGTGAGTTACTGTTAAAGTTACTGTGATCCTGCTTCATGCGATAGTTGTATCTACACTTAATATATAACAAAAAACTAAAGTATAAGCCTATGTCTAAAGTATAGACCTATGCCGACTTAAATGCTCCGAGGGTCATTCATACCCTGCGGTTTATGTATTTGATATTCGCCAGACAGATGAAAAAAAAGAAGTCGGTTCGCGATTGTACCATTGTGACTGTTGTGTAATGAGTTATGTAATTTTGAGGGATTTTGAGTACACTGTTTAATTTTCCAGGACAGCTCATTATATTGATGAACAACAGCCTGGGACATTCAGACAAGTTGGAATTTCACTAAGTTCCCGCCTTCCAAATGCTCTCTCCAAAGGGGATGCTGCTACTTTATCTCCATTTATCTGTTTGTATAATGCTTGTCATAAGTTTGATATAAGTCAAGTCGTTGAAAAATTAAAAGAGAAGAATTTAGCAGTGAAGTTTACAGAAGAAGAAGAAGAAAGAGAGAAGTTTACAGTGAGAGAAGAAGATGAAGAAGAGCTGGAAAGTGATTCCGATAAGGAAAGTGAAGCACCAACAGTGACGAAAATTTGCCGTCGAGTATCTATAATTGAAGATGAGACAACCACTAAAGCTGTTTCGGAGGATTATCTAACTTCTGAAGATCCGTTTACTCCTGGACCTTCACCAATTATATCTGTGGTCACTAAACACACAAACGGAACTATGAATCTGTGGCATTTAACTTTTGAAGATAATAGTCAATTTTCACAGTTATTAAGCATAAGACATGCCACACGAATATCAGGTCATCGCCACACTGTAAAAACTGTGGCATCGCATCCTGTGCTTCCATTAATGCTAACTTCATCGCATCATTACCAAGGACCTACTTACATTAAAGCTTTCCAGAGTGAGCTAATCCTTTGGCGTGTAGACACAGTCGGTCCCCTCTGTCGCTCGGGTGGGGTATCTGAACTTGCTAGAATTGATTCGAGTGATCCGATGGCCTTTTCTTACGTTGAGTGGATTCCAACTTTGCTACCCGGATTTAGTGGAACGACATCTTCAAGTTCAAGTGCTTGTTTTTTAGCCTCTAATGGAAAGAACTTGACGATTTATCAAGCCATTATGGACTCGAAACCGTTTATTTTAAGACAAGAAGATATTATGACAAAGATGGAAGATAAGACAGTCCAACATGAGCTGACCACTTTTCGTTTGGGACTTATTATTCCCTTGACGATAATTAATGATGCCATTTTAAATACGAATGATATAAAATTTATGCATGTTTTTCAAGAGCAGTTTATCACAGGAGATCGAGAGCGGCTAAAGGAGGTGGTATCGCAAGAGCAAGATACAAGTTTTACTTCCAGTGCATTTAAGGGTAAGTTCCGTTTCCAAATTGTTTTTTTTTATAATGCAAAGAAATGTCTTTTGACGCTTGTTCAAAATATGTGCACTTTAGTAAATTTGGTCTTTCTACTTAGAAGAAATTTTCTTTTTAAGGAATCCTTGCTTTCAAAAGTATTTTCTAATGCAAGTAATATTTAATTGGCAGCTCCGAAGTCAATGGAGATTTATGTATCTAAAAGTAGCTGAAAAATTGAATATTTTGGAAAATCATTAAATATTTGGAATCTTCCTGAAATCTTGAGCGTTTAATTTTTTTCCTTGCATCAAAATGAATGTGAAATGTCCGTTAGATCATAACTTTTCAAGAAAAGCTTCATAGTACCCTTTGAAATGGTTCTCTCCTGCACGCTCCGTATGTAGAAGGCCGTACTGTCTTTCCATTTACACTTGAAACAAAAATCGATATGTAACGGTTACAATTTTTTAAGACTGAAAAATGAAAAATAAACTGGTTAATACCAAGTTAATTATAAAAGTCTGAATATTATTTGCACTGATGCCAGCAATTAGGGGAATAAGGGTTAACATGGCAAGGTAAAATTGACCACCCCCCTACCCGGAAAATTTGTGCATTAGAACGTCCCTGTATTTTCGGTGCTGTGTTATGTCTTTTTTCAGCCTTCTACGGGTAGTCTTTCCCAAGTAGTTTTGAAATGAAACGAAACTTAGAGAGGGCAATGTTTCGAAATTAAAGTTTAAACTGTTTCAGTTCTAATTAAGCTACTTCTCATACCAGCGCGCAAGCTTATTGATACATTTTCCAGACACATACGCATACTTTTTTCCTGGGGGGGGGGGTGTAATAATCACCAAAGATTGCAGGAGAGAGCCAATTATAGCAAAAATGTATCTTATAATTGGAGTAAAAAGTGTCCCGAATTCAAGATAAATTAGGACTTGGAAGGGGCTGAGGCCTTTCAAGTCCCCCTTTCACTCCTGTGTACGTTCCTACCTTCTTCATTAAATTCTGCCGCTTGAGATTTCTCGCGTGGATTTCTTTCGTGTCACACGGACTGCTTCTTCTGTGTTAATGGAGGGGGGGGGGTGTTTGTGATATACGGAGGCATGTCACTGATCACGTATTGCCCCTCCTCTTACTTTCTCTCAAAATAGGGTTCTTAAAATGTCACTGCTCATCAAACCCTTCAACAAACTGTAATTAAAGAGCAATTCACACCAATAGTAACCAAAACTCTAGAAAACTGAAGTTTAAAAACGGCATATGCAGGAAAACACCCTCAAAAAGTGATCCAATCTTAAAAAAATTGAATTTTTTTTAATTTTTGAAATCAAATCAAAAACAAAAATTAGGCCATCAAATTCTGGATTCCTGAAGGCGAATTTTCTTATCATTCGTGTCATGTGCACGTTCTCTTTTGTAATTTTTTTCTACCCCAAGGATGATCGCATCGAGCCTGTGGTAGTGGAATTTCGACTTGGGTCTCATTCGAAAAGGAATTGCGAGCATTAGTGCCCTTTTAAAGATCAGAAATTGCTCAGAGGGTAACTAGACCCCCCCCCATCCTTTTTTGTCCCGGGTGCCCATCTTGGTCAAACATGAAATCGTGTTAGAGTTTAAAGGCAGCCATTTTGGTTAAAAAGTTGCAATCAGGGCCACGCTAAAATGGTGCAGGGCCTTGGGGAAACTAAATTTTGCGAGGCCCTTGACACTACATATTCCATCGATATTATTAGATTTTATCGGTATATTGGGTCACACTGGGACGCGTCATTGCGATATTTGGAAAATTTAGGGGATCGAGATTTAGTACGCTACAATGATTTGTGGTAAAAATTTTGAAAGTACAAGTATTTGCATTTTCGCGCGCGCATATTTTATGATTTGGGCTCATAATCTGGGGCAAGGTACCTTAATAGGATTGTAAAAGTATAAAATATAAGGAATTTATTTTCAAATA
This sequence comes from Artemia sp. Kazakhstan ARC1039, assembly GCA_029168905.1. Taxonomy (NCBI): domain Eukaryota; kingdom Metazoa; phylum Arthropoda; class Branchiopoda; order Anostraca; family Artemiidae; genus Artemia; species Artemia sp. Kazakhstan ARC1039. The sequence continues at coordinate 41,616 of JAQQPU010001508.1, read as the reverse complement.
TCAGAAAAACTGTGGGGGGGGGAAGCTGTCCTGCTGCTCAGGCATGGAACCGCCGCTACGTAGTAGAGCTTGTGTACGCCAGTCCCCAGAAATATAGGCTAGTTTGCTTAAAATAACCTAATACGCCAACACTGTCTATTGAGACTAACTGAATCAGACAAGAAATAACACAAAGGAGAAGCTCGAAGGACTATGACATATGCATTGAATTTAATGTACGAACCTTTTTATGATAGATAAGATTGTGATGGAAATCACAGCTCTCTTAGTGAATTTGCAGCTCTCTTAGTGAATATTTTTTCTCTTTTTTTTTCAATTGAATACATTTTTGTCGGCAAGATACCTTAACAGTAGTTGGAAAATATAAAACAAAAGGAATTTAATGTCAGAAAACGACGGGGGGCAGCTGTCCCACCCTCTGCCAAGGCCTGGATCTGCCACAGCCTACCACTAATGGAATTTAATTGTAAGTTAGACCAGAAACTCACTGGATCACGAACTATGTCTTACGCTATATTACAATATTAAGAGGGATACGCTCGAAGCCTCAGCAAGCATGGGACCCTGGCAGTAGCGGTTTTAGGCTTCATAATCTAGGGGGGGGGGCAAGGTATGTCACAGGAGTGTAAAAATGTGAAATTAAAGGAATTTAATGTCAAATGTCAGAAAAACAGGGCGATTCTAGGCCTAGAACCGCCACTGGACTTTGGGTGGTTGTCCCATTTCACCAAACCTAGCGCTGTCCATGGTTGCAATAACTATTGAACAAGCGTAATTATTTTGCATCATTGAAAGTAATTTGTATATCACAATGAATTTCTTCAAAAAAAAAAAAAAAAAAACATAGGACCTTTGAAACTAACCAAAAGTATTCTTACCTTATACTTATTGATAAATATTCCAAAAATTTTCTGTCAGTAAAAGGAGGAACTTCAGCTTATTGAGCTCTGAAACCAGTGTCGTTACTAGCCAAAATGTTTGGGGGGTGGGGGGGAGCTAACAAATTTACCGACTGGCTGGTCATTTTACCGACTGTTTTTTGTCAATAATTAGCGTAATGTCCGTTGCAAAAACAATATGTAAAATAACTGCACAAGTCGGCAAAACCGCTTTATTTATCAACCGAGGTTTGGATTTCGGTACATATTATGTCACTATTTTAATGCTGTTTATTTAACCAAATGGAAAATTGTGGCACCATCCGTAAAATCATGGCAGGAGTCGGTAAAACTGCTGCGTTTACCGACCAAGTTCAAAATTTCGGTAGATGAGATGTCAGTATTCTCGTGGTCTTTATTTAACTGAACAAAGAATTTTCGCGGCGTCGGAAAAATCGTGGCGCTTCGCGCCACGAATTTACTGACTTATTTTTTTTTACCGAGTGACCAAAAACATTGGGAAGGGGGCGTCCCCTTTCCCCCCATACGTGACGGCCCTGTTTGAAGCACAAAAAGCAAATAATTAACTGCAGTAAGTTTGAATGAGTGTTTTCAATAATTCCAATCGGGGTAAGTATACTCTACGCTACCCTACTCAATGCCCTTTTTTATGCTCTTCGAACATAATAACCATGTCACTCTCAATTGCGCCCCATCCCCTTTCTGAGGGTCCCATATATAACCCTAATTAACAAGTTTCTCTGTTGTTTAGTATCTGTTGATGTTTTTTTTTTTTTGTTACGGGGTTCCTTGACCCGTCAAAACTATTAGGCCTAGCCTATATTAAATTTTAAAAAGTTTCAGATGTATTAGATGTCGAATATTATTTGAAACGATTTGTGGATTTGGATGATAATCAGGGTACAGAACTAATATTTGGTGGTGGGAGAGGGGTAGTGATAAAATTTGGCTTTATCATTAGTATTTGTCGTCCTTACAACCCTGTAATTAGTGTAACTTTTGAGTTTCTGGGAGGGGGGTGCCCCTAAAACCACTTTCTGGATTCACCCCTGATAATTGGAAGTAAACATGATAATGCGATTAATAGAAACATGCTGCATATGTTGTTTGTTGTTTGTTTGTAGCACTCCTGGGCAAGCTGCCCATTGTGCACGTCTCCATGATTTCATCAGAGCCTTTAGGGATGAAAGGTATTTCACGTCAAAATTCACCTGTCCAGCTGTTGTTCTGTCATGACCGAGGGTCAAATAATTTAAAACGCCATCTGGCTTTTGTCACTGTGGTAGGGAGGGGAAACAGCCTAACATTAGCAGACGAAAATAAAACTTCTGGGTCAATGGATGTTATTTCTAAAGTAGCCTAATCCTTCTAATAATATGATGAGTAGTAATGTTCATCATAGAGCAAAGATCTGAAATTAATTTAGTCTGCTTCTTTGCGAAATTTATTTTATTGCATAAAATTTAGGACATAAAGATCAAGCACATATATCCTAACATTATCCCCTGGCGGACCCGGGGGGGGGGTAGGGGAACCACGCCCACAAGATGTTTCTGGCGTGCTAATTCGGTGTTTTTCTATCTTTCATTTTTTTTATTAAAATTGTTAATTTGGTTAATTGAAAAAATTGTTGGTCAATTGGTCAATTGAAAAAAAAATGCTGCATATTGTAAAGTAAGAATTTTATTGTTTAAGTTTTTTTATTTTGCAAAAACCTATATATTAAGGTACAATAAAAAGGGGGGGGGGGGGGGGTGCGATTGCTAGTGAAATGATGGAAGGCGCCTGGGGGTTGTCCCCCTCACTTGAACAGCTTTAAGCGTTTCTTCAGCTAGACATCAATTTCTGGCCATCGTTATTTTAGGCCAATCAGGGCTACTTATAAAATAGGAAGCAAAATATGATAGATAGATAACGATAATATTTGCATATTGATGTTTGGCTGAGCACAAGTGTGAATATTAACCACAATCGGCTATTGAACACCAAAATTGTAAAGGTCAGTTACAGTAAGCCAATTGAAGCCGGGGTCGAAGTTCTTATTTGGAGTGAGCACCAGTGGCGTAATTTCTTCAAAATCCTTGGGGGAGGGGGGCAAAGCTGGAGCCAATTTTTGCAAATCAACTGAAAATGACAGTGAGAACTGAATCCATATATTACCACAAAGGCAAAGATATGCTGAAGAAAACTGACCTGTTTCTCTGAATACTTGAATTATGCAGGCTTACAGGATGCAGGCTTGCAGGCTGCAGGCCTAGGTTTGACAATATTTTTTGCAAAAATGAAATTTCAGCTGGGGGGGGGGGTAACTGAGGTCTGTGGGGGCAAACTTGAGTAAAATTCTAGTTTAGCTACTTTTCACTATCTTGGAAAGTGGTTAAGTTAGGAAAATGCAACTTTCGGGGATGGATCCACTAGCTAAAGTGTGTCCCGGGAAGGTATTTTGAAGTACCTACATCCACTCCTTCTCCCCCTAGAGGGTCCTGACCTTTGATGGCCTTTAAAAATCTTTGTGTTATAAAAGTGAAACCTTGCAAAATAAATCTTCCACTTAAATGAAGTACAACAAAACTGTTTTCAGCTTCGCAACTTTGCTCAATCCCAGTTTATAAGGTTTTAAAGATAATCAAATACATTTCCTAAATTTTGAAAAAAAACAACATTGATATGGCTTAAAGTTCTACTCAAATAACAGGAATTGCATTTTCAGAACTAAAGACAGAAAAAAAACGGATAACTGAGAATTAAGGTCAAATGTTGATTTGTCAAAATTTCAATCGGTCAAGTAGGCATATTTCTAAGAATAAGAAATTAGAAAAGGATTAACATAGAAGCTTGGCAATACCTTCCCAGAGTATGTTTTTGGTCCTGGATTCATTTCTGAAAGTTTCATTTTTCTAACGTAACCCTTTTCCAAGATATTGAAAGTAGGTAAACTAGAATTTACTCTAACTTGGGGTCTGGGGGCGGCAAATTTGAGTCTTCCCTATAGCAGATTACGCCCCTGGTGAGGACATTAGTATGGAGTTCCATTTGGGTATTATCGTAAGTACCATTCTGCTAGTTTAAAATAAGCACCGATGGTTCAGTGGTAGAATGCTCGCCTGGCACGCGGGGGCCCGGGTTCGATTCCCGGTCGATGAAATTTTGTCTTGCACAAGCTGTAGTTGCACTCTTCTGGCAGCAAAGAGATAATTCTTCATAGAAAATCCAGATAATTTTTCATGTGTGGGGAAAGGTGGATGTGTATCCAGGTTGTCAAAATGGCATATCTTCAATATCTGAGAAATATTTAAGGGTGTTCAGTTTAAACTTTCAGAGATTTTCATGGGGAATGTCGAACTAAATTAAAAAAAAAAAAAAAAAAACACTACTAAATCAACAGACACATGTGCATTCATGCTGTCAAAATGGTCTGTGCAAAATTTAGATAAAGAATTAAATCCTAAATCCTTAAGTCAGACTTAAAACGAACATAAATTAATAAGAACGGGAATTTGCCCCCTTCCCAATTGTAATCCTTCTAAAAATCTATTGTGTTGTTTTTACTTTACTGAAAATCAAAAGTATTCTAAGCATACTTTTTATAATTGTAAGATTGAAAAATAAAAAATACTGCTAAATAAAATCTTTAATTGCTGATTCAAGGAATTCATTCAAATATGGGTGAGTAGGGTAGGGTGTTGATAGAATTTTTTGCTGAGGGGGAGGGAGGGAGGTTATCTTCAGAAGATATAATTAAGGCTTCAGTTAACACAAATACTAAATGCACACACTGGTTTTGTAGGTAAGAATCAGAGTCAAACTAAGATTTGATTGAGATTTACTAAGATTAACAGAAATAGATTAAGATTAATTAAGATTTAACTAAGATTCAAAAAGTCAAACTTTTATATTAAATTTCTGAACGGTTTTCTTATCAGTCCAAGAAACCCCTCCCCCGTGTTACACTTAACCCAGATAACCTTCCTCCCCCCAAAATGCTTCCACCCCTACGGAAAACTCCCCGTTTGAAATCCCACTCCCTCCTCGCAGAAAGTTACTCCGAAAAACGTCTTTCATATTCCCCATTAGCAAATACTATATGTGGACAATATGGGCAAATTGTGTAACTTAAAGCTCTTTCCCCAGGGAATATGGAGGGTCGTGTCATAAGCAAAATACGATTTTCCACAAAAATCTCTGTTTTTTGGTGTCATTCCTTTATTTACCATTGAAAATGATGGTTGGTCAAAATCGAAAGTTCACCATTGAAATGATAGACATTGAGCCGGCTTTTCTGACTCTTTGGCTAGTCTCCCTCCACTCGCTCAGGCCAAAAAACTTGTCATGAGCTGCACTCAGCATCTAGGACCTTTGGCTCTCGCCGATGGACCTAGCTTAGCTTGAGCTGGTTCCACTTTTTTATTCTTTTACTAAAATACATGAATTTGTGTATATAGGTTTGCATCTTATAATTCCACGATTTTGCAGAAAATTTTAAGTTCCTAATTTGAATAGTTTAGCTGAAAGTCACCGAGTATCTACGCTTAAATTATGTAGAGGCTATAGATATACTGGATGGCTGAACCCTTTTTCTTCTTGATGACGAGATTGCTTGGCCGATATTTGGGAAAAAAAAAAATTTCTACTATTTATCCGTCCCTAATTATTTTACATTTGTTTTAATCTGAATTTTATAATTTATTTTCATGTTTTCTAAGATTGTTCGGTACTGTTCTATTATCTCGATGCCACACGATATATTGTACAGCGAAGATGCTAAAGAAACTAGTCAAACAGGTTTTTTCAACGGAGATTTCCTATGCTGGGGATTGCAAACAGCGATTTATCACTGCGTTTACAATATTTAAACTATTTTCTCGGGGTTTAGGGGGAAAAAGGTACCTAGGTTAGGTTAGGTTACGTATTTAATATATGCTATGCTTTACCCCCACCTTCCTGATGTGCAAATATATAGCCGAAATTTGTTTCTAAACTATTTTATTTTTATCCTTTTTTGTTTTATTTCATTAGCATTAATCAAATTTCACTTCTCGCGAGGCATCAAGCTAATAGATCAGTACCGATTGTTCATACTGTCTTTGACTTATGAACACTAATGAATTTGACTTGTTTTACTGAGAAATGCAAGATCGATATTTATTTATTAAATTACGTCATTTGTCTGACATATTTTTCTTTCGTTGATTAAGAAATGCAGTTTGACAGTCTAAAGTCGAATAGTAAGGATGCCACTTTTCTATAACTCATCACTACAAATCCAAAAAGGATTGTGAAATTGAAAAACTCCTTGTGATAGATCATGGCTCGTGAACTTTTTGTTGAAAAAGGGCCAAAATTTTATGTTGGGATATTACGCGGGCCGCACTTAGGTCACATGTCATTACACTGTAGTGTAGTATTGTAGGTATACTGTAATGATTAGAGTATATCTAAAATATTTATATACAAATATTTTAGGTTTAAAAATAAAACGCTTAATGTCTATTTTACTATATTTATTGTAGCTAATACAATCAATGAAAATTTTGCTGTTGCATTTAACTTGCAATTTTTTTTACATTAGCTCGCATTTTCGTAGTAAAGACGTGTAATATTGCGTCTAAATGTATGTCCAATAACCGAAAACAGTGTTTGTTTTTTCGATAATTCAGAATTGAAAAAGTCAGCTCACAAATATATGTACTACCAAACATAGTAATTATTTGCTGAGAAAACCTTTTTAATTCCTTGTAGTTTTCAGAAGGGAAACTTCCATAGAAATTCCTGTTTTTTTCCTTAAAAGCTATTTTAAGTGTGGTATCACTTTGCAAATCCATCATGTTGATTTTCAAATCACTTGGTACATTATTGATATCCACTGCGAAGGGGTTTTCGATAATATCCATCTTACGTGAGATTTTTTTGAAATCAGTAAACTGGTTTTCAAACCTAGTTTGAAGTTGTATTAACGCAATTTTCATTTCAGTATTTTGCCAAACAAAATTTATACCAGCTTCTTCTACTACTTTCTTGCAATTTGGAAAATGATCGATGTGAATATATCCTTGAGGTGATGAATATATTTTGAAAATAGATCTTGACTGATGCAACTTGATGGTGAGACTTCACCTGCTGAGTTTTCTGGAGCACCAGTTAGCCATGTGAGGCTGAAAACCTTTCCTTGGAAATATGAAGTATGGTGGTAAATACTGACTGGTTTCAGAAACAGTCCCAACCATGGTCAAAAGTACACCTCTCTCTGAGGATGTTGCTTTACACACTGTCCCCTGACCCCTCTCCCTAAACGCCTTGGGAGGAACGTGAACTGTGGTCACAGAATTTTCGTCACAGTTGTATACGTCACTTGCAGTCAAAGGAAGTGGTTTGAAGAGAACTGTTCAATGTCGACCCTGTTAAAGTTCGTTGCTTGACCCAAGCTTGTTGGTTCAGGCTTGCGTAGTAATAGCTGTGGATTTCGAGCTCGAAAACCTACCAGTCAGTCCATCCTTGCCTCTTTGGCATTGCTCCAGTTCTGAGGGATTGTTTTGTTGTGTGCTATAGCAAAGTAGTTGATGTAGTCGAATTCACATACACTGGTAATCGTAGTTACAAGCAGTTGGGGTCGCACTCAGTCACATTCACATATATTTGTAGTTGCAAGTAGTCACAAATTCAAACAGTTAAAAGCAGTCACAGTTCGAAAAGGTCACTATAGCAATAGTACTAATTGCATAAGTTGTAGCTGTAGTTGCCCTCAAAGGTTCAATTTACTGCTTAAAGCTGTTTCTCAGATATTGTTCATATGCCCTTTTGACAACCTGCATGCATAGAGTGCATTTTAATTTTGTTAAATATACACTTCAATATCCCCTAATAGTTTCACCTTAATGCCCTTAGCTATCCCAGATATATTGCAGATAGACCATTATAATATCCGTATTTAGTTATCCCCCTCAACAAGTCCCTAAGTACCAACTTCATACCTTTATCCGTTCCTAAAATACCGTAATATTACCTTATGACAAACTTAGATGGACATAGTGTCTTTTGATTTAGTTCAACATCCCCAATAATATGCTCTGAAAGTTCCAACGTACCCCCCACCCGTAGGATATTGCAGATATACCCTTTTGACAGTCTGGATATGTATTGTACCTTTTGATTTAGTTTTACTCCCCCTCTAGTTTCCTTGAAAATTGAAGCTTAAATACCTTCCGAGACATTGTATCTATGCTCCTTTGACAACATGGATGTACTTAAAACCCTTTTGAAGAAAAAAAAACCTCGACTTGGTAGATGGGTGTCATCTGGTACATACTAAGAAATATCCCAGTGTGTCCCATATTTTTTTATCCCACTATATAACAGATGACCCCCATCTACAAAATCAAGTGTTGTTTTTTTCTTCTCAATATTTTGCCACAAGATGGCCGCATAACATGACCAGAAAATTAAGCTTTCATTTGGTACACCTAATTTTACTGAACTAAAAAAGAATAAACAAAGAAAATCTAAAGACAAGTGTTTTTTGTGGGGTATTTCCCAAACTTGGAGGTAGGTTCGTTTAAAAACAAAAATCGTAAAATACTAAAATAAGTGGTCTGCATTGGATAGTTATATGGTCCACGTTGCGGCGAGGATCTTGCAGACCGCACCAAGACGCCTCCTGGACCGCACGCGGGCCGCGGATCCAACGTGTGCCGTGCAAAACTAACACATGCTGGGGAAGATAGGGAAAACCAAAATAAGTAGCAAAGGTTACTCTCTATCTCTAAAAGATTGTTGTGTATAAATTGCTCATTGATAAGAAATCAGAATTTTCCGAAAAAAAAACTGAGGTCAAAATGTTCTCCTGAAGTTTGTACGGACCGTACTTTGTCACTAATCATTACTTTCATTTTAGGAATGCGTCGCGCCCCAAGCCTTTTTGAGAAGTCTTACAGTGCTGTTGTTGACCTGCATAATCTGACCAGTTTTCAAGAGCCGTTCTATTTAACAGTGTTGCAAGAAACTGAAAAAGGTCCAGGTATTTGTATGTGGACTATAGTTCTTAGCTACGGCTCAGCTTCAAACCAACTAGACCAAGAAATGCGATGCAGCGCAAATTTGTCAGTGACTGTTGAAAAAGTGAGTGATATTAAGCTTCCATTGCCGACATCGGTGGAAATAATGAAGGTGAAACCGGCTGCTGGACATTTAAGCTCTGCTTGTATTTATCCAGCATGTTTTGCTCCATATATTTTAGTGACTGCTTGCACGGATGACTCTGTTCGATTTTGGAAGTTTGATGATGAAATCACTAAAAGCTGGGTTGAATGGGAAATGCTGAGCAAAACGGAAAGTTCAAAAGTCGTTGTGCCTGGAACTCTGTTAGACGTTAACGCAGCTTATAGTGGACGAATAGCTATAGCTTATATTAAAGGTCATGTTCACCAGAAAATTCTGGAAAGAGAGGAATTGAAGATAGCTGATGTGCAAATAGCAATTTATGAATGTGAATCTAGTGGTGGATCAAATTGGACTATTGAAGACATCATTGCTTTGAGTGACGTTCCTATGAGTATGAAATCAGCTCAAATGATCTCTATTAAAGCAACAGCCAGAAACAGGCTGAGAATGAGGGCAAGTGAGTTGTATGTAACACCTAGTTTGAATACTGTGACAAAATTTGAAAGATCTAGGAAAACTGTTATGGATGAACAAGAAAGAAGTCCAGTTATATTGGATTGGGCATCACGAGAAGACGGTTCCCACATTCTCACCGTTTCTATTGGCAGTAAGATTCTTCTTTATGCCCCCGTGTCTAACCTAACCGTAGCAGTAAAATCTCAGGCAAGACCCTCGTTAGTACGTCAGCAAACACAAAATGAACCACTGAAAGGTGGACTAACGTGGATGAGATTGAGATCGGTAAGTCTTAAAACAGGGGATGGGCTTCCTCCAATTCCGATGTGTATATCCTGGGTTCGTGAAGGGATCCTTGTTGCATGTATGAGCAATGAACTTTCAATTTATTGCCAGTGGAAACAGCAGGAAAATCTGGCTAAAGTTTCAACCCTTAGCACTAGTGAAAGTGAAGATGAACGCAACTTGTTGGATAAAGACCTCATAAATATAGCTCATGAAACTACACCAGGTAGATTACCATATGCACCATCTATGAGTCATCTTCCCAGAGCTAGTTCAGCACTTGCACTTAGCTCTGCGACAAAGAAAAGTGCTGTAAAAAATAGTGCTGCTAGCAAAACCTCCTCTGTCCAAAGTGTAACAAGCGATAGATCAATGTTTTCTGATTACTTACCCGATTATGGGCTATTTGGTGCCAGTCAGCTGGCATCTCCTATCCTCCCTCAGTATCATCCAGTTCAGTTGATCGAACTTTTGAACTCTGGGCGAATTCAATGGGTGAAAGCGATTCTAGCTCATCTCGTAAGATGTCTTGTTGGTAATCCTTCTGATTTAACGCTAGAATCCTCTTCAGGAGAAGAAAACTTGCAGAAGAGCTTTTATATGAACCGATCTCTTTCCGTTAGCTACTCAGAGAAACTAGATACCTTAAATCTACTTCCAAAAGGTCCAGAATCTGAAGATGAAATAAAAATAATACCTCCTCTGCCATTATGGACACTGCTTTTAGCAGATAAAGATAACACAAGTATGGAAAATGACAAGGCTTATGATGACTTGCTCAGCTCTGAAGTTGATCCAATTAAACTAGATCTAGATAATGTTGATATTGACTCTATATTTGGAACTTCCCCTAAAAATCGAAGGATTAGAAAGCACTCCTCTGCTGATACTGTAAAACTTTCTGATTTTACCCCAACGCATGCTCAAAAATTGTCACAACTCCTTTCAAAACTCCAATTACCAGGACTTAATTCCTCTGATCAAATGCATTTACTTGCTTTAGCAGATACAGTTGCATCTTGTAGTCAGGATGCCGTTGAACATTTCTCTAGTGAGGAAAGGGATGACAATTTAGCAATAAAAACTGATCTCGATGAGTGTGGTTTAAGATTTCTACTTGCTATGAAGCAGTATACATACCTTACTCGATGTTTACCACCGAATCAAAAAATTGCTCTGAAAAAATACGGTATCGCTACTTACCATATTGCATGGGCTTTTCATAGTGACGCAGAAGAGGATCTTGTTAATGTAATCCCTAGTATGGCCAAAGGGAACCCGAGTTGGGATGAATTGAGAGAGCTTGGTGTTGTTTGGTGGATTCGCCGCAATACCACTCTGAAAACGATTGTTGAAAAGGTAAGCTTGGCCTAATAAATCAGAAGCGTTACATTTTTTTCTCACTTCATTTATACACCACCCTTCCTCTCAGCTGACAACACTGGGCTGATTGATCTGCTCTATTTGTATGTACCAAATTTTGGTACTAATGATGTTTTAAGGTGTTGTTGACTTATTTTCTTGCTTGTAGAAATACTTACGAAATAAAATATTTGCTATCAACTCTTTTTTGTCGGGTCTCAAAGACCTAAAGAGTTTTCATTAAAATCAATGCATACAGAGGACATGTCTCCCTCTCTTCACTCTCTAATACTTCACCAAAGGGTCTCCTGGGAAGATTTGAAAACTCTGTGCCTGAGAACTTACTTTTCTCGGTTTTAGCCATCGAGGACTTTCTCTTATATCCCCCCCCCCTAACAGTTCAGCGAGTTTTTACCTATGGTCTTTGATTTTATGATTTAGAAAGTTATTACTAACAGTCAAGTGACTCGTAAGTAATTTTCAATTTTTCATTTCTTATATGAATTATGTTTAACTTGCAGCCTCTTGGATTCCTGCTGCCAAAATATAATATAGCTTAAATTGATGATCTATAATTGTCGATTTATCCATGTGTCATTCATTGGTTGAGTCTTGGACACGAATGACACGTCTATGTTTATATATTATCTCCTTCTTTATCTCAACAATAAATCAGCTAGGCTTCTTAAGAGCCCTATGGCTAACAATTTCTTTATTTTTTATGGAGGGATATTCATTATAAAGAGTAGAAAATGACAAAATAAGAATCAGCACTTCAGCTAGGACCTTGACTGCGACGGGCTATTCTGTTGTCCTCATATGTGCGCCACGTGTCAGGCTTTTTCGAGAACAGCTTTTTCTTGTGGATTTAAATGTGAAACATTGCAGGAATATTTCAAACATTCCAGAGTGTAGCTGAGTAATGTGGCTTCAATTTGGTTTATAGCGCATACAATTGTACAGGGGGCTTTTGAGGTAAATGTGCTGAATTTTTTTGTCCACTTTCATAGATTTTTTTTTCACGTTTTTTTCGTGATTAACGGTCAATAGCTCAGAGATGGTAAGAGTTAAAAATTTGAAACTATTCCAATATGGAGGTTATGAAACGGAAAAAAAAATACTACTTTGACGTCGTAATTACGGTACTAAAAGATTTTTAATAATTTTCGAGCATTTTTGCTTTTTTTTTAGCGTACTAAATGGTTTTAAAAAGAAACTAGACGAAACTATCCTAGCTCATTAGTAAATGTCTTTGGGAACATCTAATGTCGGATTCCAGTTGACTATGAAATTTTTTGTTCGAGAATCTGCCATCAGAACTTTATATTTCTTCTTGATTTCAAGGAAATAATTTTGGAAAAGTCAATCTCTATGGCACGAATTCCGTATTTTCACGGGTTGCTCGATTTGGATCGAACCACTTCCTCCTCTTGCTTTGCTCGAAACGTTTTTTTTTTTTTAAGCAGAGCAGAAATGACACTCAAATGTTAAGAGGGGCTTAAGAGGAAAGCGTGCTGAGGGGAACGAATGCTTTCGTTCAGGAATCTTTGCCTTCGAAGAATCCTGAATATCTACTGGCTAGTAAGGACAACAAAGTCAAACCATCAGCGAGAACACTGGCCAACCTCTCGTAACAAATGACACAAGTTTCCAAGTAGATATTCAATTACCTCCACCAATGGAGGTGCTTGAGTCATGTTCTCGGAATAAGTGAACGCCCAGAGTCCCAAATGAAGCATTGTTTTGGCAATCACAGGAATCCCGTTCTAAAGGTAGACAGATAAATACGCTCGATACCCACGATTTGCTAGTCCCAATGGAATGACATCTCCGCTGTAGGGAATCAGAGGAATGATTTGTAGCTCAATCTTCATGCCCTGGGTGCTAATGGCAAGCTGACTCAAATTCGATAGGTTCGGTCAATTTTCATTGCAGGAAGGTCGAAACCCCCTCCCTTTATTTCTTTCTAATGTATCTCTGAAGTCTCACTTTTTTAGTGGATTATTCACATTATTCGGTATCAGCTTCTAACCTTGTTAAACTTTGTATTACTTTCTGGCACCGTATATGTTTGGGTGTATAGTAGATTTTGGCAGGATACAAAGAGTATCCTGTGGGGAACGAATGCTGTGGTATCTATAATCGTAACCACCACTGCCGGGAACGAATATTTTCGTTCAGGAATATTTGCCCTCGAAAATCCCGAATACCTATTCGCTAGTGACAATAGCAAATCATACATCGGCGAGAACATTGGCCAACATTTCGTGACAAATGTCACAAGATTACACCAATGAAGGTATTTATGTCATCTTCTCTGAGTGTGTGACAATAAATCTCTCCAGGTGAACTTGTTACAACCATTTGCAAAACCCCCAGATCACTTTCCAGTCCCAATGGAGTAACATCTCCGCAGCAGTGAATCAGAGGAACGACTGGTGGGTCCATCTTGATTTCCTTGGGGCCACAGGCAAGCTGAGTCATACTTGACACGCCTGTTCGGTTTGTATTGCAACAAGATCGAACATCCCTCCCCCTACCATTTCTCCATAACGTTTATGCCGAGTCTCACTTTTTTAGTGGGTTTTTCACATTATTTAATGTCAGCTTCAATCTTTGTTAAACTTTCTACTACATTCTGGCATCGCATATATTTGGGTTTATAGTAGATTCTGGTAGAAGACAAAGAGCTGTAATATTTTGGCAAGTGGAGTGTATAGCATTCCTTGCTATTGCGATAAATATAACGTCGGTCGAACGTACCAACTATTTGGACAGCAACAACATTGAGCACTGGAACTCAATAGATAATGCTTTAAAATTTACAAAACCCCTAGAAAATTTTACTTAAGCTTTAGCAGAACATAATTTTTATCATCTGGACCGTTTTGTACAGTTTGAGGAAGCAACAGTCATTTTCAATGATAAAGGTTTCACTCAATGGGCTATGGAAGCATTAAAAAAAAAAAAAAAACTATTTTCGCAGGTTTATCAATTAATAGAGATACTGATAATATAAATATTGATCCAATTTATTATATTATTTCAAAAATTGAGCCCATATTCAAAAACAAGGTCTTGCAAAATGTCCAAGAGATTTGTTCAAGTACCAAACCTAAACGACTGGCATTATTAAAATTATGTCGCAATAATATAATCTAGTTCATTTGTTATTTTAAATTTTAATCCAGTTACTTTCCCGATTTCATGAAGTTAGCTGCCAATTGTATATGTGAGTAATTGTATATTATATATTAGTCTATTTTATTTTTATTTATATTTTTTAGTCTGTATTTTTTGTCTACGCTGAAAACGCCTTGTTATATACGGGTGAAATATTCATTTGATTTTTTGTTCTCTTCGTTTTCATTGACTGGCCATAGACCCGTTTATCATCTTAGTATTCATTTCTTTGTTTTTGCAACAAACTATATGCTGTGTATACTATATATACATACTATACAACAAACTATAATTCCTTTTCGATAGTTAAATATTTCTTACTGTTGAATTCTGTAGATACAAAAAGCCTTGCAATCAATCGATTCTTTTTTGTAGATGGCCAAATCTGCATATCAAGCTAAGCAAGATCCTTTGGATGCCGCTATTTATTATTTAGCTATGGGCAAAAAGTCAGTTGTTGCAACCCTGTATAAAGCTGCGAAGGATAAGAAAATGGCTGAATTTTGGGCCAACAATTTTAAAGAAGATCGATGGAGAAGAGCGGCATTAAAGAACGCGTATGCACTCCTTGGAAAACAACGATTTTTGCATGCAGCTGCTTTTTTCCTACTTGCTGGGTCTCTCAAAGATGCAGTTGAGGTTCGTATATGTCCTTTTCATTCTCAATTGTATATCCATTGGAAGTGCATTTCGTAAAATCAGTGATAAGTTTGAGATAGGAACAGACAGAAGATTTCCAGTAAATCCAAAAATACTGCTAAAATACAACGTGCCCCCCCCCCTATTGTCCTATTCTGGTCCTAAGAAATGTCTTTGGGAGTTCTTGCTATCGATAAGCTAGTATTAGTATAAGAAAATTCTCAAAAGGAACAGTGAAGTATTAATTTAATAATTTGGCTGAATATTTGGCGGATGATAATATATGTGCTTGACAGCAAAGTAATGCTAAGACCGAAATCGAATACGAGTAGTTCGCAATTTAATGCCTCTCTTGTATAAAGTTTTATTGTTGTTCATAATCATCAAAGAAAAATTTACATCTAAAGTTTCTTGTCTTCTCTTTATATGGGTTGATCGATTTTCTGTCTGGGATTTGTTGAAGCTCAGAGGTTTGAAGAAAATAGCCTGTAGTAAATAGATAAAGTTATTATATTTTAATTTTTCTTCGTGATTATCACTACTACTACTAACAACTCACATCAGTACCAAAACGCCTGAGGCCAGCACAACTGCGCAAGCTATTTTTCTGCTCCAATCTATTCAACTGATTCGCTCTATACGTTCTCCCATGAAGTGCCAATTTCCTTAAAAATTCGTTTTTCTAACCTTTTCCCACTCCATTCGGGGACGACCTTCTTTTCAATAATTTTTTTATTTTTGTAACCTAATTGGTTAATTCTTAACCCCGAAAGTGAGTTTAGAAAACTCCTGACAAGTCTAGCTCAAAATATTTGCATTTTTTAGGCAAAAAATTAATGCAATGTTTGTCTTTAACGTCGTATTGTTCCAGTTTGCAATTTTCATATTATTTAAATCATTATAATTATTATGGCCTCAACAAAAGCAGTCGTTCCCGCTAGCGCAAGTTAATGACTAATAATTTATTCTCTACTCTACACAAAGCATTTGGCCTATCGTAAAACCAGACAGCAAGGCGTCCGCGGGACCTCCAGTTGAATGGAGGCTTTGTGCAAGCCTGGGTCCATCTTGGTCACTACATGGTTTTCCGTGATTGACGGCTTCCTTGAGGCTCCGACTTGCTATCAACAAGAATCGACGTCCTGCAAAAGCAACCTCAAAATTATTACCTCTGACTTATTATATATTCAGACATGCAAATAATAAACTACAATGGCAAGACAACCTATTATAAATAACACGGTTAGAACGAGGTTATTCAGCCCTTAAGAAAACCCACCAAAACAAACAAAAGTCTGAAAGATTATTTTTTAATCAACATCCAGTGCAATTCTTTATCGTTTACTAGGCTACAATTTCCTCAAGAGGCGCCATTCCTGAAGGTCACTGCAGCGCGGTTTATAGTAACAGTTCAGGTTAAACAAACTCGTGAAAGGCTTACGCTGACGCCACTATCTGGTCATACAAGCAGGGTTTCCCGTCCGGAAATAGGGGCAGAGGAAGAAGCTTACTACAGAGTGGAAACCCCAAACCAGCTCATAAGGCCGGAAGAGCTGCAGCCTTTTATACTCAGCTGCAACTATTATTCAAACCATCTAATACAATATTTAATCCATGTAAACCAAGAGTGAAAATGGGCTTTGAAAATCCAGATGGGCAAGGGCCTTGAGTCTCGGTATAAATCCCTTGGGCGTGTGACCGTTCTGTGTATTTCAGCCAGATCATGGTCACATTGCTGCGTATCTCGGTCATATTAATTATGTATCTTCCATAGGCTATTTATTGTGTATGACTATAATAAGTTAGGATTATTCCCTTCTTGTAGGTATGTCTAGATCGATTAGAAGACTTCCAGATGGCAATAATGATATGTCGACTATTCGAAGGAGATCTTGATTCCGTTCCACAATCATATATTGATCTGCTAAAGCAGGTAATTATCTATCCAATCAGCTTCTGCTGAAGGCTTAGATGGTTTATATTAGAGTAAAACGCTATAAGCTAAGAAAAACAAAATGAGATTGATTTTAGGATTTAAAGAAAAGCTAGCTATGCTTAGTTATTCCTATGAGTACGGATCTGTCAACATTATAGTATGGATCGGCTGACTACTACATTATTTACTTGCATTTATCGTTTTGGGTTTGGATTATTTTACCGAAAATAAAGCACGTCTACAGTATGTTTGGTAAACCTATATTTTTCGTTTTTTTATGTGTATTATTTTTGTAGAATTTTGAAAAAAAACGAACATATCATGACCTAATAATCGCTTACCCCTAATACATTACCCCTAAAATATTTTTGCATTTCATATAATAATCACTTAGTATCTAAGTTACTCTTTAAAACAAACAAATGTATTTTATGGGCAACAAATCAACAAATGATTTCATATCTTACTCTTATATTTAATGCTACACTACTTCCTTCCTTATATATAACTTACTTGGTTGCTAGCTACCGCTGCAAACCAGATTTGTTCTTTACTAGGTTTCTGCTATATCCGATGAAACTTGCATAGTTCTCATTAATAATGAACTGTATCGATTCTTTATGTAAAACCCTAAAAAATACTGCATATTATACAACTATATTTATTTTCTTATAATCAGCAGTAAACCAACTTCAATATTTTAAAATTAGGTCCCTGAAAGCCACCAAGGCGCAGTGGATAGCGTGTTGGAATTATACTCCGAAGGTCTCAGGTTAATTTCCTGGAGCAGGCAATTTTTACACATTTGTCAACTTAAAGTCTAACCAAAACTATTATTAATAACTACTACATGAGATCCTCTCAACTGACACCATTTATGATTGATTCTTTATGTAAATGAATTAAAAAATCAAAATTATTCCTCAGACACCATAAATATTTTACACTAGGCAGCTAAATAAAATTATTTTGATTAAAATTTTCAGGAATTAATCCAGTTTCAGTTGACAAACCAGATTTTTTGTTAAAACCCTAAAAGAATTACTGTATTTGACATAAATATATCTACATGCTTTTTATAGTGTTAAAATACTATTTTCATTTTCTTATGCAATAAGATGTTAATAACATTAGCTACTACAGCGATATAGAAAAGTGGAATTTTTGGTAAAAAACGATTCTATTTTAAAAACTATTTTGTTTTTAATTACAAAAGGCACTGGATATAGCAATTTCCTTTAAAATGAGCCATTAAACAACTCTCTACGATGTTCCAGTGCCAAGCTAGCTGCAGAAAAAAATAAAATAAAAAAGATGCCGTATTTGAAAAATATCGTGGTTTCAGCCGCTTTTCTTGATTTTCAAGCCAATATATTTCCCTTGTTGTTAAGCCAAGGGACGGTGAGTTTCCCATAGAAAGTTTTGGCCAAGGCGGTTCTAATAGTGTACTTCGTTATTTATCCAATTCTAGTTTTAGGAGCTATGGACTATTACATTTTTTACTACGGGGCGTGATCGTCTCTTACTAGGTTGCTAGCTAAAACTGCAACCCGGATTCCAGTATCTTGTTTTTATCTCTTGTAATTCTTATCCTTCTTATCCTATTCTTATTCCTTTTAGAGAGTCATTGGTGACGTCGTTGAAAAAAAGTCTCAAGATCCCTTTTTGCGTTCAATGGCATATTGGTTAATTAAAGAGTACTCTTTGAGCTTAAATACACTTTTGGAAGTTTCAAATGAATCTGACGCCAAAGTTGTCAAAGATTTCAATAGCGAAACTGCACCCGCTGTTTTCAATTATTATATATTCCTCAGGTCACACCCTGTTCTTGTTAAACACCAAACATTTGCATCTAATGGAGCAAAGGTAGGATATTACTTATTTTTCTTTGTCACAAAATAAACTTGGTAAAGTTGTACATGTATCCGTTTCAGTTGTTTTCCCTGGTTGTATGTCAACGTTATTGGCACATTTAATGGGGAAGATGGTGGTAGAAGTTTCTATCCCACCTAGAATAGGTTTATCACATATTAAAGAATTTTAGTTAAAAAATTAACAATATACAACCTCCTAATAGTATCAAAACTTCGAGAAAAATGTCGCTCGACCTAACTTCTGGACATCTTTGAAGGGGGGGGGGGGGATAAGATTTTATAAGAAAGGATTCAAAGGAAATAACTTCACGGAAGGGAGTAAGGAGTGAGGATTTTGAATAGGTTTTGGTGAAGGAGTTGTGTAGCTATTTTGCCTCTTTCTTGCTCCAATGAGGTGCTGATACTAGTGGTTAATTTGTTCAAAGGCCTTGATTTGGGCTCTAAATTTGTTCTTGAAAGTTTCCTGATATGGCACAGAAATTTTCAAAATTAGCAAAAAACTCATTTTCCGTAATTTTACCAAGTTAATGTTTTTAAATCCGATACAAAATATAAGTAGAAAAGGAGTAAAGAAATTTAAAAAAGACGAAAGAAAATTTACAACCAAATAAGTAAAAAACATGAGAAAATACCTTGAAATAGTACAAACTAAAATAGATTCCGAGAGCCCCTCTATATCAAGGTCGGCTTTGCTGTTATATCTGAAATAGTAAAATTCTGATGCAATGAATAGTTAATCGTAGTAGTAATAAAGTTCTGTAGTACCGAAAATACACGTTATGGAGTGCTCCGATATCATTTTTGAGTAAAATTTGAGACAAATAAGATAAATGTAATACGTAGTGGTTATAATGGATCGAGTACCGTTTTGCTAACGCGTTAGGTCTATATTTACTCATAAAAGCAAAGCATTTGCATGGGTTGCGAATTCCCCATAAATTTTCTACATTTTTCATGTACTATGCTTATTTTTTGGTACGCGTATAACTCAATCCCGTTTAACTCAAATCAATTAACAGAACCCTCGTTCAACTCGACTCCCAATTCAGGTCGACCCCCGTTTAACTCAAGCCCCATCGAAGTCAACCACATTTAACTCAAAGACCATATAACTCAACCCTCATTTAACTCAACCCCTATTTAATTAAGCCCATGTTTGACTCAACACTCATTCAAATTGAACTATGAGTAAGTTTGAACTAGCGCTGATTACAAGCTCAAAATTTGCTTCTTGCTTGACTTGCAGTTTCCAATGCCATAAACTCAAGGTGAGATCTGATGTTCTCTTGATTTCACAGGGTTTAAGATTTAAGTGAAATCAAGCTTTTAAAGGTTTTTGTGGTAAAGGTTTTGGCGACAAATTTGTCGGAGTTTCAATTAATTCACTAGCTGAAAGATAAGCCTACTATTTGATTTACATCCAACGTTATTTCCAAATATAATGATTCCACCGTGTAATGAACCATCCCAGGATGAGTTTGTTTGAATTGACTTGTATTTTAATGGTAAAAATTATATATCTTTTCCCTCTAAATTTTAGTTAATAAACTAATAGCAGGTTGAGTGAGGAGAGGAGAGTACCATGAATGGAATATTCAGATAGTCCTGCCCTCTCTCTTTATTCCGTCCTGTCCAGTATTTCATGACAGCTTTCAAATGACTTTTGACTTTTACTATTAAGATGGACCGAAATAATATCTATCATTTCTGAATCCGGAATACATTTTTTGAATCAAGAAGTTTTTCCATCGTGTTTTTAAGATTTTGGTTACAATGGATCGTGTTTTGCTTTGTGTTTACGTGTTTTAGTAGGTTATGCAATTCAAGTGTGTTCGGTTCCTGACCATGAACATTTTTATTTATTTTAAAGTATATAAGACAGAAGGAGGAATTGTTGTTTTCAAACAGTTCGTGGTAACGAACCGTAAGTAAGGAGCGATCCGGCTTAATAGAAAGCGAAACTCTAAAAAACGGAATTTTGATCCCGTTAGATACATCAAAAGAATTGGTTTTTTATACTGATTTCAAATATATAAGTTTCATCAAGTTTAGTCTTACCCATCAAAAGTTCAGAGCCTGAAAAAATTTGCCTTATTTTCGAAAAAAAGGGGAAACACTCCCTTAAAAGTAGTAGAATCTTAATAAAAGTCACCATCAGATGAAGTCTATCAGAAAACCCTACTGTAGAGGTTTCAAGCTCCTATGCAAAAATGTGGAATTTTGTATTTTTTGTCAGAAGAAAGATCACGGATGCGTTTTTTTTTTCAGGGGTGATCGTATCGATCCAATGGTCTTAGAATACCGCGAGAGGACTTATTAGAACGGAAATTAAAAGTTTTAATGCCCTCTTTATGTGACCGAAAAATTGGAGGGCAACTAGGCCCCCTCCCAAGCTCATTTTTTCCCAAAGTCACCTGATCAAAATTTGGAGATAACCATTTTGTTCAGCATAGTCGAAAGTTTAATAAATATGTCTTTGAAAATGACCTCATCCCTCACAGTTCCCGGGGGAAGGGCTGCAAGTTATGAACTTTGTCCATTGTGTACATATAGTATTGGTTATTGGGAAGTATACAGACGTTTTCAGGAGG
>JAQQPU010001508.1:591-20137 GCA_029168905.1 Artemia sp. Kazakhstan ARC1039 | reverse complement strand
CGAAGGAGGGGGACTGCTTTCAAAATATGATTTATTTTGTAGATTTTAGCTTATTTGGTTTCGCAAACTTCTTCTGAGGAAGTTGTCATCGGACAGTCTTTATGGATAATGCACCTTTATCTGTAAAGACAGTATTAGTTTGCAGTTATGTTAATGAAGCTCAACTCTCTGAAATTAAAAGTAATGGAGAGGTTTTATTTAATGAGATTTACCAATAATTCCGCTAATAAACAATTCCGTTAATAACGTTTTTTAAACAATTGAACCTATAAAACACATAATTCTCTAACACTGTTATTTTAAATTCCCTAATGTAGTCCGTTTTAAAAACGTTCCTATTTGTTAAATTTTACATCTAATCAGAATTTCTTTATTAATTTAATGTTGCCTAATCTGTAGTATATTCACCTACATTCCTTTCTTTTTTTTTAGATTTCCTTTGGAGTTGGGACTTCCTCTTTAGAACGTAGACTCTACTTTACAACGGCACATGCGCATTTCAAGGCTGGTTGCCCTGTTTTGGCCCTTGAAGTCTTGTCTAAACTCCCAGAACGAATTTCAGATGACATAAACAAAACAATAGATAGCGAACGTAAGCGTTACTTTGTCTGCTTTAGTTGGTTAAGTCTGAACGTTTGCAAAGTGTATGGTCTGTATTGTCAGGTCCAAGACAAGTTGTAAGTTGTGTCTACCATTTTGTCCCTCTTATTTCATAACACATTCCCTGTAAAATGCTTCCCATGCAACTCAATTTCCGCTTAGTTCAACCTCCGCGAAATTCAACACTCATTTAACTCGACTCCTGTTTTACCAAGCCCCATTCAAATCAACCGCGTTTAGCTAATCCCTCCTTAAATCAACAATATAACGAGAAAACGTAATTCAGCCCGTTTTGTCGGAAGTAATACACGTTGACTCGAATGAATTGGTCTTTATTCATTGGATGAATCAAACGAACGATAATTTTATTTTACAAACATGCCGGTGCCAGATGTTTCCGCTTGAAATTATATTCAAGAGATCGATTGATGAACTTCAGTAATTACCTTTGATAGATAGACATATAGATGTTTTATTTAGATATATAGATAGTTATATTTCAAATAAATAACAAAAATCGTTCAATAAATAAAATCACTAACCCCCCACAAAGGCTTCATGGCCTGTATAGGAGGGGTTGACATCTAACTGTTTTTTCTAGTGCAATTTGGGTCTTGTGTTTGTATTAATTTTTCTAGGACGTAGTACTGGAATTGCATCATAATTCTCCTCTTATTGCTCCTATCTACCACGCCATCTTTTTTAAATTTTTTAAATGTAAATTAATATCTGATAGTATAATTATTTTGTCTTACTTGTCCACTTTAACCTCTGCTTTTTACTTGGAAATTTAATCTATACATCATATTATAAATAAATATAGAAGGAATGCTTATATATCTATTTATGCTATTCGCTTCATGTAATATTCTAAAATTATCCTAAATATGGGGGGGGGACTATTATCATTCGAGTGGATTTCGTGGCAATGTGGCCTCCGACACCGGTAGTTTATATAAATAGATATTTAGTAGGTTTAAACTGATTGGCTATCTCACAATTTTCGCTCGATAGTATTTTGACCATATTCAGGCCAAAATATCCGTTTTGCAATACAAAATGGTGTACGATAGCGCAAAATGACACTTTGTTGTTGGTTCATCTCTTTTACTAGTCAAAAAGAGCCCTATAAAATTTAATTTATTTTTAAGTTTGCTTTCCGGGGGGGACAAATTTGCTGATTTTCAATTTTCTCAGTAAAAAAAAAAATACTAAAAGGGGCATTTTTCAGTGAAAATACCATAAAAAGGTATTTTTCAAAATCGAGTGGGGGAGCAAAAACTCTAGTCCATCTCTCCCCCAATTGACAACACTCGCAAAGGTCGCTCTCTGTTTACCCTTTTATTACTATGAATGTCTTGATTATAAGGTAGAATTCTATCGGCGTACCTGACTGTTCCGTCGAACATACTTTGACATACAGAAATGCGTGTTCGGGGTGTATTGTAATTTTTGTATCTTAGTTCCTTTGGTTTTACCTTGTTTCACTGTCTCTCCTTTTATAGCAAAAACTCCTGAAGAGAAAGAAGTAGTCTTATCAAATGGCATAACCGAAGAAGAGATTGACTGGTCAACCCCTTTGTCTCTGAATACCAGAGATAAGCTACCCGACAAATCTTCCGCCTTTGATTGGTCAACACCAGCTGTAGATCTGGATTTTGATTGGTCAAAACCAAGTTACAATGCGAGTGAGGGTTTGAAACTCGATTGGAGGATTGATAGTGACGCAGAAGATGATGAAAGATTGAGCGACGTAGATGGTCCGGTGGCTCCAAAAGAAAAGGAAGGTCCATTGGATATAATGGGACAACAAGTTAAATTTATTGTTTGTCTGAAGATTCTCATGGAAGAAATTTCAACGTTATCTACAGGCTACGAAGTCGACGGAGGACAACTGAGACTTCAGCTCTATGTTTGGCTTGAAAAGGAGGTGGATGCCTTACGTCAGATATGCAGCTATGGAACTGATACCTACACTAGCAATTATAAAGGTATAACAACGCTCTTGTAAACAGGGGGTTAATAATACCATATTCAATTTCTTCTCCCTTAATTTTATACTGCATGATTTAGTGTTAATTTTGTCTTTTGATAACGGAGTCTCGATGGTCACGGTTGCCACCCTTAGAGGCAACCTAGTAAAGAATAAACTCTAGCCCATAGTAATCGAGAATTTAAAAATGTGTGTTTTTTATACTATCAAATGAGAAAGAATCGCCGCTTGAAGCTATTTCAGGGATGATAACAATTATTTTCGATTAATCTGAACGATAAAGTTCGTTACAAAAAGAAATTTATGGGAATTTTGGAAAATAACCTAAAACACCACAAAATGGTGTCGGATTGAACCTTTGGAATCACCATAACCGAAAACCCCATTTAAGAGGATTGCAGCCACCCATCTTGACCAACAAGGATAATAACTTTTTCACATAAAGATTAAAGGCAGACGCGTGTATATGGATTTATGCCTGGGATGGGATAAACGTTAAACTTAGAAAAAAAACGTGCGGGGGGGGGGGATTACAAGCATCAGAAATTGTGAGGAAATTAAAAAAATAATTTGAAAGTTTAGATGTACATGTCTTTTTAATCCCTAAAGGTTTTTTTTAGATGTGCTTGAATTTAAGTAGACCAAATGTCTGGCATGCATGAATATTATTATTTAGTTAAACCTTTTTTAGCTTATCCTGCTAAGTGAACCATTACGCTGTTGTAGTATTCTTCCTTAGACCCTACTAAATTCTTGATCATGTCACTTCTTACACGAAATTAATTAAAAAAAACTTTTTCCACAAAATAAGTTTTTCAAAGAAAAGTAAAGAACTCCATTAAACCAAAAATGAGCAAAAATATAATCAAATAATCTACCAAGCGAGAAACTACCA
Organism: Artemia sp. Kazakhstan ARC1039; assembly: GCA_029168905.1. Classification (NCBI taxonomy): domain Eukaryota; kingdom Metazoa; phylum Arthropoda; class Branchiopoda; order Anostraca; family Artemiidae; genus Artemia; species Artemia sp. Kazakhstan ARC1039. The sequence goes on along the minus strand of JAQQPU010001508.1, from coordinate 16,649 downwards.
CAAATCAGCATCGATAAATAAATGAAACCCAAAACGAACAGAAATTACAATAAATAACCGAGTCAAACTCATAACGAACAGAAATTAACATGAGTAGGGTCAAAACCCCTATGCCTTCCCAAGGCCAGAACACAATTTGCACTTTACTGAAAAAAATACAAATGTTTTTGCTTTTATAACTTTAATAAATCAAATAATATTAACATTTTGATTACTAAATATCAGTATATGTATATTAAACTGACAATTCACATTCATTTGTATTTTTTTCAGTAAAGTGCAAATTATGTTCTGTTAAAAGTTAAAAGTAATGATAAACGCCATGCTTCCTTTTCACCATAGGAAAACAAGGAGTGAAGTGGAATGGGGACTTATTCCGAAGAGAGTGATCAACATAAATTTCAGCGAATTATTCGGCTATATAACCCACAGCCTTCTTTAGAAAAATAGAAGAAACGCTGCAAAAAACAATATGAAATCGAACCCACGATCAAAATCCCCACCCAATCCAGGAGAAAATAATTTAAAAATTTTAATTTATAGCAAAATTTTAGTTAATTGTCTTGGGATTGCTGTTCACTTGTCATTGTTAGAGAGACACACCGAGACACAAATTGAGAGGGATCGAGGGAGATTGATTGAGAGATTGAACTTTTTGGTATTTTCTAATAAAAGTCTCATTTAGAGAAATTATTAATCATCTGATTAAAAATATCTCCTATTCTAATTTTTTATCTCATTTAAAATAGTTTTTCTCTCCATGTGACACTTTAAGAACAATATGCTATTTTTTACCGTAAATTGCTATTTTGCTTATTGTATTTCTGGCTGAGCTAACCGCTCAACTCGCTAATCAACCTCTTCCAGGTGCTCCAAATTAAATCTATTGAACTTGATTGTTCTTTTATGTCTCATTCGTTAAACTTCTCAAACAGGTGAAGATCTTAAATATGTCTTATCTTAGCTTTATGATATGATTCTCTGATGATATGATGATATGCTTCATGATTCTCTAGTCTGTTTCCGTCCGAAACTGGTCCTCATGTATGAAACAATCTTGTATCATGTCTCAGACTTTTCAAGCAATAGCAGTGTTTTTAAACGAGATTTTAATTTTTTTTTCTTTGTAGCGTGATTTGTTTGCATGTTCATTTGTTTCAACTAATTGTTACAATTAGTGCAAGTACTTGAACAACATAACTACTGTGTTGTAAAAGTTTATACGAAGAAATACTTATGATGTTTTGTGTTTTAATCCAGTTACGAGGTCCAAGTGTAGCACTAGAAGAAGAATGGGCTAATTTTAGTACTACTTTAATTTAATTTATTGCTAGTACTACTTTCAACTCGATCCCCAAGGATTTTAGTTTTTTTTTGTAATAGAAGCTTTTATTTATTTTTTTCAATTTGTAATTATACGTTTCTTCTGTATTTACGAGTTTTATGTACTAATTTTCCCCCATTTTGATAGGTGATGATTTTGACGAGGAGCGCGATCGAACTGCAACGCCAGTTTCTGACCGTCCAACCCTTCAGCAGGTTATGAAGGAGGAAAAACAGGACTTTGAAGCACGAGTACAATCGCTTACAAGGCGTAAACAGTGGCTTAAAGGTAATAAATGCTGCGGCTTAAAGGTAAAATAAAAGAATAGGAAAATAATTCATGTAAGTTAGCAAAGAGGCGTGCATAATAGCCCCGTTTTTTTCGTCAAAGGACTAAGATCTTTCATATAAGCTTTTACTACTTTCATCTCGTATTATCCTTTTTTGTTTCATCGAAGTCCTGAGATCTTACAACTCATTGATCCTAGCAAAAAAAAAAAAAAAAATGATATTAAAACATTCAAGAAAGAACTTTGATGACAATTTAATCAAAGTTCTTAGACCACTGATCAGAATCAAGAAAGATAACGACAAAAAAAAAAAAAAAAAAAAAAAAAAAAGATGCAAGTTTTCTGTAAAAAGATGTAAGATCTTAGCACATTGATTTGGTAGAAAAAAGATCATGGCTAATTCAGCAACCATAGCTGTTTAATTAAAGCCCTGTTCAGATGCTTTCAGTTCAAAGAATAGAAATATCTGCCATTAGCTTGAATTAGTAGAGGAGCGAGCCTTTTTGATTGTTTTGGGCCGCTGGAACATCCCTTATGAAAAGGCATTAGAATTGCTTGGGTTTGGTTGATCCAACACTGGCATGAAACCCTGATAATGAGTTTTGGAGAGCTTTTGTTTTCTAAAATGCAGCACCATCTATATAAAATCCAGATATTCTACCCGATATAGCACCTTTGTCAAAAGCTAGAAAGCTAAAGTAGTTAGTTCTGATTAAAGCTGGAGCAAACCGAAAGGATTATTCATTTGGTTTTTGTAGAGCTTTATGTAAGAGTGAATGTCTTTTAGTTGTTTCGTGTGGATTATTTGTTGTTAAGACAAAAACACAAATTAAGGATACTGTGGGAAGTACTAGTTACGTAACACATTAGGTTGTCGAACGATTTCTTGCTTGAGTGTATGCATTTTTTTTATGTTTTTATTTATTTTCTCTTTCGTAAAACCTGGCTCCTCTGGCTTTAATATCGGAATATAGATTGTACACAGACGAAAGAACAAAGTAGGCTCTATTCTCTTGTGATTCAGATCATGTTATGAGAAATAATAGATTTTAATTTGGTGTTAAGTGTCGTAAGAATATGCACGAAAGCTTTGACTTTCATCATCTTAGAAAGGTATAGAGTCCCTTTCCTGTGCATTGATGGAAAAAGTTGACGTTTAGTTTTAATTCAACTCTAACTAATATACTTGTACTCTTAGGTATGTATGGCGGTTGGTTGTCTGCTCGAAGAATTTTTCTGTGGGGGGGGGGGGGGGGGAGGATGTCATCAGGGTATCTTTTGGCCTTAAGTTTTTCTTAATTTTCAAAGAATTAATTTCAAAGGTGCCAATAGAGAAAAGGGGCAGCTTTCCTCTAGATATTGAAGAATATTCTTTTTAAATTGTCATTGAAAACATAATCGAAAAACAAAAGAACAAAATTCCCCCCATCTCTAGATTTTGGAATTTTTTTTCTGTATCTTCATAAAAAGGCTACAAAATCCTTACCTCCCCCATGAGAAGCGTTTCCAGCATTAGTATCTTTAGTAATAATAAAATATCTTTTAAGGAATATAAATGAAGAATAACAACAACATGGAATTAATTAATGTGAAAGAATAATTTGAGTAGCATAAGACTTTTTATAATATTGGCATAATTTTGGTTTTAATATCAGAATGATTTTAAACCTTGAGTATCCATCAAATGAATCCAGACATCTTGTTCCCTTTGCTACTCTAGACATTGTAGCACTTTTACTTAAAAACTATTCATTTCCGGACCTTTAAAATTATCTTTACGCTCAAAGACGTATTTCCGCTCCATTTAATATGGCCTTAATCTTGTTTTTGTTACCTTATATCAGAAGAATATTAATGTGTATCTATCAAACTCTATAAAAATGACTCTAGACATTAAAGAAAATTAAGGTTAAATTTGGAATATAAAATTTAGTCCAAATTCCTTATTTTGGAAACAATATGCTTTTTTGGGATCTTCTGAAAATAACCCCGGGTTCCCGAAATTGGGCTCTTCCGGGAAATTGTTGAAAAATATCCCTAATTGAAAACGTGCTTGTAAAAATTTTAATGGCTGGTTATAGTGGCGAAATGTATGGACCAATCCCAACCAATCTGCATTTGGAGCTGGTCTTGTCTTGAGTCAGTATTATTGACATGATCGTTAGTTAGTTTGAGGGCTCATATGAAATCTATTGGCTTTTTTCGCTATTAAATAAAAGAAAGCAAATTTTTCATCTGAATGTTAGGAACAACATTAAAACTCAAAACGAACAGAAACTATTCCGTATATGAAGGGTTTCTCAGCCTCCCCACCTCCTCAATACCTTGATCTTCACGCTAAAGTTTGTAGCGCTTTTGAAAAAGCTTCCTATTCCAATTAAACGGCCCTTGTGTTTCAGGAGCCATTCTTCAAAAATTGGTCAAATAGTCAAACTTTAGCGTAAAGAGCAAGGTATTGAGAAGAGGGGCAACCCCTACATATACGGAATAATTTCTATCGTTTTGAGTTTAATGTTACTTCTTACTTTCAGATGAAAAAAATTGTAATTTTTATTTAATTTTCTGGTCCTTTTTCAAATAATGCCGGTAAATCTGGCTCACTACTACTACTACTAACAACTCACCGCAGCACCAAGCCGCCTGAGGCCAACACAGCTACGCACGCTCCTTCTCCACACCAATCTATTCAAAGCCTCCCTTTTTACACCCGGCCACGAAGTTCCCATTTCCTTTAAATCTTTCTTTATGACGTCCTCCCACTCCAGACGGGGATGACCTGCTTTCCGTTTAGCCCTAGATGGTTGGCCGAAAAGAACAATCTTCGGCAATCTGTCATCCTTCATCCGCACAACGTGCCCTAACCACCTCAACCTTTCTTTCATTATAGCCCTAGAGAGCGGTATTGAACCACATTTTTCGTATAGCCTATTGTTTGAAATACGGTCAGTCAGCCGGGTACCCAGAACAATCCTTAAGCAATTTCTCTGGAAAACATCTAGCAAATCTTCATCCGCTTTTCGGAGCGTCCATGCTTCAGAGCCATGTTTGACCACCGTCATCACTGTAGCTTCTAATATTCTAATCTTGGTTTGTAGACTTATCTTCCTATTCTTCCAGACTTTTTTTTAACTGTGAAAAAACACCCTGAGCCTTGGCTATTCTATTTTTAAGATCTTCACTGCTCCCACCATCTTTACTAATAATACTACCAAGGTAAGTGAAGCTGCCCACCTGATCAATCTTTTCATTACCCAACGTCACCTTTTCATCTTCACTTATTCCTAGCCTTAGTGACTTAGTCTTCCTAACATTAATTTTCAATACCAATTCTAGCACCCTGAACTCGCACAACCTCTAAAACTTCATTCATTTTGCTCACACTTTCATCTAGGATGCTTAAATCATCAGCATAATCCAAGTCCAGGATACTTTTTCCTCCCCATTTGATTCCGTGGTCTCCCATTGCCTTTCCTGTACTCCTTAAAACAAAGTCCATCAAAATAATCCATATAAAGGGGGATAGAACACAACCCTGTTTAACTCCTGATTTAATACAAAACCAGCTGCTAACCTCATTTCCTACCTTAACCGCAGCAGTGTTATTCTCGTACATAGCACTAATCACTTTAATGTATTTGTCTGGTATACCATACAAGGATAAAACCTTTACTAAAGCTCTTCTATCAACAGAATCGAACGCTTACTCATAATCTATAAAACTGAGGACCAAAGTGTTTGAAAACTCAAGCACTTCTCAATTATTAGCCTAAGAGTGAAAATTTGGTCGACGCATCCTCTACCTTTTCTAAAACTGCACTGCCCTCCTCTTAAAACTTTGTCTGCGGCATCTCTCAGTCTAAAAAGTATCATATTAATAAGTAATTTGCTACCTACAGAGACCAGACTAATGCCTCGATAATTACCACACTCACTTTTATCACCTTTCTTATAAAGTAGCTTAATTAAGGTTTTCCTAAAATCGTTAGGTACTTCCCCTTTTTCAAAAATCATATTCATAATCTTCAATAACTTATTTCTAACCTCAGAGCCACCATATTTAAGAAACTCATTTGCCAACCTATCAGCACCTGGAGCCTTATTATTCTTTAATCCTCTTAGTACTGTTGCTAATTCCTACTCACAAAACAAATCTTCCTTCACATCCAAGGTATCACAAACTTTTTCATTTTCCTCTATATTTTTTCCTGCAACTCTATCTCGGTTAAGCAAGTTCTCAAAATGTTCGGCCCATCTCTCTTTAGTTTTATCCTTATCGCTAATTGCGACCCCACTCCTATCTTTAACTGGGACAAGTCCGGATTGACTACTCTCTCTCAATTTGTTAACGTGCCAGTACAATATTTTACTATTATGCCGTCTAGCTGCATCTTCCAGATCCTTGGCAATTTTATCCATGGCCTCCACTTCACACCTCCTTAGTTCATATTTTAATACTTTCTCTACTTTCTTTACATTTCTTTTGTTTTCATACGATCTATCACTCAGATAATTCTTGTACAAGTCCTTTCTCCTTTCTATTAAACATAAAGCTTTTTCACTAATATTCTTAGCTGCAGTTCTAGCTTTCTTCCCTAATACACCTTCAGCAACTTCACAAATTATTTTTCTAAAATTATTCCAACCATCTTCCACATTATCAAATTTTAAACTCTCAAGTTTAGTATTCAACTGTTCCTGGAAAGTTTCTCTCAAATTCTCATCCTGGAGTCTACCAACATCATAACTTCCCGGGAGGTAGTTAGCCTTCCGATATTTCAGTTTTAAATTAACCCTTGACACTACTAGATGGTGATCTTTACTTTTAACATCAATATCAGCACTGCTATATACCCTAGTATCTTGTATTGATCCTGCTAGTCTTCGGTTTACTATAACATAATCAATAAGGTTTGCTGTCTTACCATCACGTGAATACCATGTTAACTTATGAGCCATTTTATGACCAAACACCGTATTGGTTATAACTAGATTGTTATACCTACAAAATTGCAAAAGTCTGTATCCATTAATGTTTTCTTTTCCTACACCAAATTTACCTAGGCTGGGATACCATCTATCCCTATTTCTACCAACCTGGGCGTTAAAATCTCCCAGTAATAATATCATATTTCTACCTGGGACCTTGTCTATTTGCTCCTGTAACTGTAAGTAAAATTCATCTGAGTCACTAGTATCTCCGTCAGTCGGTTCTACAGGGGCGTATACTACTATAACTGATAACTACTATAACTGGCTCACCCTCTATGAAAAATCCCCCCCATACGGGAAACTCATCCGTGGAAAAATCCTCCTACGTAAAATACAACCCCTCCTCCGGACGAAAAATCCTCCCACGTAAAATACAACCCCCCCCCCTGTCCCTCCGTCCTTCCGGACGATTCCTTACTCGCTGAAACCCCCCTCCCTCCGTTAAATTTTTTGCAGAATATTCAGCCTTTAAAATTGTCCTTAGCATACTCTCATTTGATAAAGGCTAGAAGTTCTAATCGTTTTTCTGATAACTCCGGAAATCCCCCCTTCCGTGGAAATTATTTCCCGAAAATCCAAATACGGTTTAAATTTCCCTCGGACAATTCTCCTGATCATCTCCTCATGCAAAATTGAGTAGGCAAAGAGAAAGTAAGACAAATGAAAAGGATTTCATATAGGAATTCTGTCAAATCCCCCCAGTGTAAAATTTTCCCTGGAAAGTTCACCCCCGATATTTCCCTCCATATGAAAAATAATCCCCATGAAAACTCACCACAAGCACAAAATCCCCCGCCCCCCGAAAAATGTCTGTGTACTTCCCAATAACAAATACTATATGTAAACAATGGGCAAATTATATAACTTAAAGACCTATCCCCAGGGGCTGGGGGGTGGAGGGGTGTTATGTTATATCCAAAGGCGTAGTTTTGGGATTTTTTAATTATACTGAACAAAATGACTATCTCAAAATTTTGATCGGACGATTTTGTGGAAAAAAGGGGAGTGGGAGGGGGGCTATTTCCCCTCCAATCTTATTGGTCACTTAAAAGAGGGCACTAGAGATTTCAATTTCCGTTCAAATGAGCCCTCTCCAAATGCTCTAATACCATCGGTTCGATACGGTCACCCCTGGGATAAAAAAAAAATAACAAAAAAAAACATCAAATAAACACGCTTCTGTGATCTTTCTTCGGAGAAAAAATACAAAATTCCACGCTTTTGCAGATAGGAGCTTGAAACCTCAACAGTAGGGTTCTCTGATACGCTGAGTCTGATGTTGTGATTTCATTAATATTCTTTGACTTTTTTTTTGGGGGGGGGGGGGGTTCCCCCCTTTTTAAAAAAAAATCAGGCAAATTTAATCAGGCTCGTAAACTTCTATGGGTAACAATAAGCTTAATGAATCTTACATGTTTAGGATCAGCATAATAAGCCGATTCTTTTGATATATTTATTGATATAAAAATTCCGTTTTTTAAAGTTTCAGTTACTATTGAGCCGTGTCGCTCCTTACTTACAGTTCGTTACCACGAACTGTTTGATCAACTCTTTGTACCGTTTTAGTCGTTATCTCGGTTGGCTTGTGTCCAAATTGAAAAAAAGAAAAAAGAAAGTAAATACGGGATTAAGACAACAAGATCTTCAGTAGGTTACAAATTGACTTAAAAAAGGCAAAAAACTGCTTCGGTTTTAGAGGCGTTTTGTGATACAAAAACATCATTAATCTTTTTCCATCTTTTTACTTTCTTCTTTTTTTCTTTTTTCAATCAAAATTTTAAATATGTTTCTTATTTTCAGAGAACGAGACACTTTTGAGGACGCTTTTGGGCTATTGCAGTTTACATGGGGCTCAAGGAGGAGGTCTAGCTTCTGTCCGAATGGAGCTCATTTTACTGCTCCAGGAGCTGCAACAAGAACGTATTGGTCTCATGTTGAAAGGTCCAACGTCTGAGTTGAGTTCTCCTCTTCCAGCGCCCGTGAACGTCCCCATCATTGCTTCGATAGCTGCGGGCACCAGGATGTTTACTACAGACCCAATAAGGCATCTGCAGGTAGCTTACATTTTACTTATGTGGTAGAATAGTGATTGAAGAATGGGAAATTACGCAAGTTTTAATGCAAATCAAATGTCACTGGGGCTGGAAACTAATGGATCCACCAGTGTTTAGGTTTTTGTGTTTAAGTGTGTTTAGGTTTAAGTGTTTAGGTTGGCTATTGAACCTTTGAAGGGAGAGGGAAGAGAATCAGAGGGTTGCTTTGGGGGAGGGGGGGTCCAAAATGCCAAAAAGAATCTTAGGCCACTGTTTTCTTGGGTGAGGGGTCTTGTAGTTTGGAGCATCAAGTGATAGTAAAGAGTAAATGTTTCATTTTGCGTGGGGGGCTAATCGACCTTGCAAGTTTAAAGTAACTTACTAAAAGCACACTGTCAAATTAATAAATAAAATAAAATAGATAATAATTGAAATGAAATGAACAGATGAAAATATATAATAATGGTAAAAATAAAAGAAAAAACGACTGCTGAAGTTTGACATAATTCTGGAAAGGTGAAGGTTTGTGTAGTTTGGTCACTAGGATGTACTTACCTCTTATTCAGACCTGTTGAAAAAGATGTATCTCCAAAGACTGAAGCATAGGATTAAGGAACTCCAGGCGCCATGGCAAGACAGTCTTTAAAAGCAAGAGATATGGAGGGAGGGGTGGGGGAAGAATCCTCCCAGTGTTTCTTATAATTTCTTTAAGTTTAAAGTTAATCTTTTGGTGCAGCTTCTTTCATTCATAAAGCGCATACTTTCTGTGCATTTTCGATACTTTCTAGTTTTCTTTGGGGTTTTATCCCAACAATTTGTTTTTAACTTATTAGACTTACAAAAAATTAAACAAGAAAAATGGGTTTTAATTTCTATAAAGCAGTGAATACAACACAATTAATTAAACACAAATACTCCGAATATTTCGGCCCCACATCCAGGAGCCTTTCTCAGCGGAAAAAAAAATTCTTACATAAACATAAAAAACATACTATACAAAACAAAAGAAAAAATATAAATAAATAGGAAAAGAAAACTCACATATTAAATAAACAAACTCCATTCACTGCTGTATACAATCGAATGCTTATATTGACACACCTTCTCACAGAATATAAATTGACATCTATCAAAAAATGAGAATATATTTATACTTAAACTAAAACAAAAAAGATCAGCTAACCCCCGGCCCATAACCCCTAATTAGATCTCACAGGTTCATCACCCAATGTTTGAATTATAAATTGAACAGATTCGTTTGCTTGCAAGCTTAGCTGCAGTTCGTTTACCTTTCCCAGCAATTAACCCAGTCTGACCTTTGTCCGCATGGTCATCATTCGTGTCCGAACTATTATCAAAAATAGTACTGGTTGAAAATTTTACCTGCTTTTTAATTAAACTATTATAAATCGAATTGATCCTAAAATCCCCTTCATCTCTATTGATACTAATACCCCCATATATTATCTTTTTTATTTCTATAATTTCCCTGAAGCTTTGTAAAAGTCCTACAGACGTATCTACTATTTTTGTTTGATCAAATAAAATACTGTGATGAGGAAAATTATAAAGATGTTCTGCAACAGCTGACTCAAACGTTTCTAGTGTTTTGTTTTGTTTTAGAGCGTAATCTATTGCATTCTTGTGTTGCTGTAGCCCATTTTCTAAAATCTGTTGCGTTCTTCCCACATAAAATTTACCACAAGAACATGGAATTTTGTATACTCCCTTTTGTAAATTTCTCGGTACCTTGTCTTTCCCTTTATTTAACAACGAGCTTATATTATGTCCTGATTTAAATGCTGTATTTATATTATGTTTTTTTTAATTCTCTTCTTAATTTTTGTGATAATATTGGGATAAAAGGCAAAGATATGTAATTTGTTTCTTGATTTGACCCATCTTCTTCCAATATTTTTGGTTCCGTCAACTTTTTTTTCCTTTTTTCAATTATTTGAGAAATCATATTTTCCGGATAGCCATTACCTATTAGAATATCCTTAATAAAAATTAGTTCATTGCTTATGTATTCTGGTGATGCTAATTTTAATACCCTATCAACTAAAGAAATAACCACACCCCTTTTTACCTGGATCGGATGATTTGATGTGAAAGACAAGTAACGGTTGTTATTAGTCGGTTTACGGTAAATTGAAAACGCTAGTTCGTTATTATTTCTATGGATCAAAATATCTAGAAACGGTAACTTATTCTTTATTTCCTTTTGAATTGTAAAAATTAATTCTCCTCCCAGATTATTTAAATATTCCAAAAAACCTTCAATTTCTGATTCCCCGTAATTCCAAATAACTAAAATATCATCCATATATCTGCCCCAAAATTTAGGTTTTAAAAAATATGTTTCTATAGCTAAATTTTCTACATACTCTACATAAATATTTGCTAACAACGGACTTAAAGGCCCTCCCATTGCTAATCCCCTAATTTGATGGTAAAAATTATCTCTAAACGTGAAATAATTAGTATACCTGCTAGTTATTCTGACTAAATTTAATATAGTTTCCAGTTCCATTCCCGAAGATAATTCTTCTATCTCATTTTTTCGTTCCTCAAGTTTTTTGGATAAAATACTAAACGATTTATCAAAAGGAATATACGTATACATGGATTTTATATCAAAACTGAACAATCTAGATTCTTCTGATATTTCTACACTTATAAGTTTATCTTTTAAAAAATAAACTTATAAAGGAAAAGAGTAAAATAGGAAAAGAGTTTTCTTTTCCTATTTATTTATATTTTTTCTTTTGTTTTGTATAGTATGTTTTTTATGTTTATGTAAGGTTTTTTTTTCCGTTGAGAAAGGCTCCCGGATGTGGGGCCGAAATATTCGGAGTATTTGTGTTTAATTAATTGTGTTGTATTCACTGCTTTATAGAAATTGAAACCCGTTTTTCTTGTTTAATTTTTTGTAAATGGAAAAGCAGTGTGGTCTAAGAAATTATTTACTTATTAGACTTTATTGTCAAATTGTTGTTTAATAATTTTCTTTTGATGAATGTATAAAAATATAGGAAAATGGCACATTTTATCCATTTTCAGTGGATAATGAGTAGCAGTATTTGTCAAAAATATTTTGTTTATAAATTAGTATGTTTTTTATAAACCATTTGAACGGTTTAAATAATCTATTCATTGATCGTCATACTACTATTACATGAATAGTTATAAGTTGATTGTTTCGAACACTTTACTCCTTGTAGCCAACTACATGACTGTGATTTTGTTGACGATATTCCCCTTGCTGCTTAATTTTAAGGGGCTGTAAAACATAACCTAAATGCGCTAGTAGTAATATTTATATCTACTGGCCTTCAAATAAATGCTGATAAAGCGAAATGTACGTCAAAGGGAGTTAATACAGTTAGTGCTACTATGGCAAGCAGGCATCCAGTATAAAGGCACTGATGTTGAAGATGCTAAAGAACTTCAGTAACTTGGTAGTACAGTTTACCAATGGAAGCCGTGACGGAGAGAAGTGATACTATGCATAGCTTTCTCCCAATTCTATAACATTCGGAGATCGAAGAATCACTCTCAGAAATCAAAAATACCGTAATTTGGAAGTAATATACCCCCTGTCCTTGTGTATGTTTGAGAGTTTTGGAGTCTATAAAAAAGGGGGGGAATAGAATTCATAGCTTCGAGAAAAATTGCTCAAGAAAAGTGTCTGTGATACAATGGGCTGATTAAATATCAAATGCCATGCCATAAGGGGCGTCACGAAAAAAATGCCATCAGGGGCGTCACGAAACAGCCACGAGTAAACAATGGTATCCGAATGTGAAGACGGAGGTATTGGGCCCTATGACTTGCATGGAGGGAGGAAGTTTCCACATGATGTTGTCTGCTGGCCCTCTTCAGGCCCCTACCAAGAGGATGAAGACAACGTAATACACTTGTTCTTTCCTCAGGAAAAAAGAATGTAAGTCATCAAACTTCATTATTGAGCCTCTTTGGCTCATTTACTGAGGTTATTGAGTCTTATTGAGGTTTTTGGCTCAGGATTGATTGAAGTTGTGGTGAGCCAGCGCTGCCTTATGCACTTCCGGATGTAAGAGGACCTATGTCTAGGTAAGTAACTCTTCTAACCGTTCATATTAAAAGAGTAGTTAACAATGCCAAAATTTGGCACTTTGGTAGGATGGACTCAATTAAAGTTCTTATTTTAGTTGATGGTATCGGACATGCTTCAGAGTCTTGTCGGATTAAGAACACCTCCTCACCCAGGTCGGTCGACACCTTTGCGCCAAATGTTTCTTCTTCGTGATTTAGCTATTGCCCTGTCTGCTTGTGTTTATCAAGGTCTTTGTGGTATCGAGGGGCTGGACGCAGAAAACACTGGTGGCTGGTAAGTATTATTACTTAATATTAATAATTTTGCATTTTGATTAGTTTTACTTGCGAAACGAGTGGGTGGGTATCAGTAAAAGTCAAAGGCGCTAATGTAGTACCTTTGTAAATGAGGCATTACAAAAAAAGTTTTTTAGAAGTTGGTTTTAAGTAGATTAGAAGTGAATATTATTTAATTTGTATCAGTAAAAGCTGTTTTATCTCTTTGGCTAAATTCCTCCATAAACGATCTTTTCTGTTGGTTCCAGTGAAACATCTTGAGTTTCTTGGGCTACCTAGTTTAACTAAGAAGTAATGACCATAATCTGTATCCTGTTGACTTTTAAACTTTTCTTTTTATTTGTTTTAATAAAAATATATAATTGTTTTATATGGTATGCCAATGTTGCCACCTCAACTGGATGGCGTATATATAGGACATTTTTTGTGCAATGAATATTTTACAAAAAATGTATCACACTCACTCGTGTATTGATATTGTAGTTCTAGCCATTTTAGATCGTTTTGAAGTCAGCAATAACTTTTCCACGAAAAATTGTGTCTGGCTGATCTGCATCGTTATAGCTTAAAGCCTAATTTGGAATACAAGCCTCTAGTTTTTGAGACATTATCTATCCATTATAGAATTTGAAAAACGACATTGTTTGAAGAATAGACTTTAAATTGAACCCATAGCAAATTTGTTAATGTTTGACTAGGCTATGGTGAATTTTGTATGTTTTAATGTGTGATACTACCTATGTGTGGATCAATCCTGCCCGTGGATTTTCTTTTGTGTGCCTGTGCCGCATTGTATTCACATTTGTCCATAAAGTCAAAATAAGACGCGACTACAGTGCTAGTTGTGTATCCCGTTTATAATTTCTTAAGTCAAACATTGTTCAATTTTGAGCATGGAATTTGTGATTGAGCAATCAGAGTTAAGATTTGAGGCGTAGTTTATAACAATAGGAAAGATGTAAGTTTGAAACAGTAGTTTCAAAATACAAAACATAGTCTTAGTGGGAACCTGTTGGGAAACAAAATAGTGTTGACACTAGCTCGTCAACACCATTACCTTTTTAATTTTTCTTTTTGTAATGCTAGTGTGATGTTGCTAGCACTGCTGACGGTAGTTTGGTCTAGAAAGTTTAGCTTGTCAGGGGTACTATAATTATAGGCAAAAGATTTCTCATCCCCTTTGGAAAATTCTTGAATACGTGCCTGGCACGGAACGAACAATAAAATGCTTGTATTTGCATCATTTGCCGTTTTGTTTTTTGCACGTTTATCGAAAACGACCCCCTCCCAAAACGACATGTCCTTTTTTTGTTTTGAAAAGCTCTGCTAACGTTTGTTTGGCCCAAGAAGTTTAGCTTGTTGGGGGTTGTGTAATTAGAGGCTAGTATAATATTTGGCGGTTCTGCTGCTTTTAAATTTACAGTGTGCCTTGGACTTTAATTTCCTCGCATGCTTTTTTCCTTAATTTTTGAGGTTCCAATCCATATTCATTGTAATTCGCTATCCACTTGTTGTCCAAAAAATGACTACTTCCTTTTCGTCTCATAAAATTACAGTATTAGTAACAAATCGAGTTTCCGTAATCTTGTTTCATGTGAGAAACTCCTCTGTTGAATTTCGGACAGAGTATAGTCGTGCTTTAGAACGATTTGCATTTTTCAAATAATCTGTACCTTTATGTTTGTCTTCTCAAAATATGCATAGATTTTGTGTTTTACTGTATTGTCAATTTTCACGACAGCCGAAGTAACAAATTAGACCAAACTAAAAATTACGTAAAGCTTCGTCGTTCTCAGTAGTTCCCTGCAAATTTTTTCTTTGGGGGGGGGGTACTTTATAAAACTCAGTGAAATTTTATTGTTTAGGTACTGAATTGTAGTATAATAGCTGTCATGTCAGCTGCACATTTGTGCTAAGTAAATTTCTAGTAAAATGTGTTTTTTCCGGGAAAAGATTACCAATTTTATATAAAATTGGTATTGCATTAGTGCGTCCTTTTAACAGGAATGCAGTTTAGGCAAAATTTACGGTCTGAAAAACGAATTTTTAATTTTGGTCCGGAACAAAAATAGCTAAACATTCATCCCCATGAAGATTCGTTTCTTCTCGGGTGTCGAGAAATCTTGCTACCTAAGCGAAATTCAACTGATATAAAAACTTGGAATTTAAATGATATCAAATCTGTTTATATTGCAGCAATATATGGTTGTGTTATGGATGTTTTAATATAGGAAAGCAGTTATTACGTCTCAAACTGGAATTTTTTACTATTTAGTACTGAAAAAAAAATGGTGGCCTGGAAAAAATAAAATTTTCATCTCTGGTCTGGGACAAAAATAACTTTATATTCATCCATCTGAAGACATCTTTTTCATCAGGTTACGAGAAATTCATATGAAGAGCAAAATTCGAATTGTGTAAAAAATCGGGAATTCACTTGATGCCAAATTTGTTAATATTTAAGCAATTTATGGGTATATTATGGACTTTTAAATTTGAAAAAGCTGTTAAGGTTTATCAAAACTGGGTTTTCAACATTTTCTTTTTGAAAAAACTTGAAGTAAATATTATTGGATGTCACCTTTCCGGCATCAGAGTGAACTATAATAGCTTCCAGTTTAGCCCGCACATATGTAACTTGTAAATGTCGAGTGTGTCCTTGTTTTGCGTCTTTTATTTGTTAAATTCATTTACGTTTTTTTAATATTAGTAAATTTTTAAGATTTTGATTCATTTTTATTTTGCAGGAATTTTGAGGCAATTAAAACGCTTGCGTCAGCGTATAAAGACTTCCATCTGATTGGCCTAAGTGCAAAGAAGCGTAGGGGCAGCTGCGATGAAAATTTGAATCCTACCTCCTATCCTTCCAAATGGCCAGGTTAGTTTGTTTTTCCTTCTTTTAATTTCGTAGAAATTAATATCGTATATAATCTATCGAAGTATAAAATTTCGTACATAAACTACCTCCCGCCCTCTCTCTACCAAAAAAAAACTTCAAAAATCTCAAAACACTCTAAAATTTAAATCGTTTTTGTGAATTAGTTTTTCC
>JAQQPU010001507.1:0-45934 GCA_029168905.1 Artemia sp. Kazakhstan ARC1039 | reverse complement strand
TCATTCAAACCCAATTTTACCTCTTAGATTTATCTTTCAATGACTCCCAACCAGGAAGTAAAAATGAACTTGCTTCACAGCTTACCTATTGCAAAACCACTATCGCTTAGTAACGGGAATTTAACCTGTCTTTTGAAATTATACTATAAGCAAATGTAATTAAAGAAACAAAAATAGGTCATTTATCTGAAAGGAAAAGAAACAGGGGTGGAACCCCAACAAGTATGTCTGTAAAATTCAATATACTGACTTGCAGCCCCAGAAAATTAGCACACCGCTGATAATAGAAAGATTTTTTCCCGTAACGTTTGATGATTTATTTATTAAAATAATGATCGTTATCAAAATTAGTATTTTACTTGTTAATTCCTCTTTTCACAGACACAATAATATTTATATTTCTTATTAATTGTTATTAAAATAAAAAATTCCAGGGGGCGCTGGGTAATATTTTTTTCTGGAAAAGGGACGGTAGGTCAAATAAGTTTGGGAATCACTGATATAGAACTTATTTCAGGATAGCAAAGTTTCCATTGTCTTAGTTTAATTCCTCGTTTTTTTTTTACTTTTTGTTGTTTGTAAGATATTGAAATATTATTAATTCCATTTACATTTTTCCCAAAAGGACCCCCCCCCGCTTTAAGTGCAGCCGAGTAATTCACCAGCCCCCCCTAAGTATAGTTACATTAGTGCAATAGCTTACCTATTCTTCTCCTCTATATCTTTTGATATCTGTATTTTGAACTTGGGCAGAAGTTGTATCAACCATTCTTTGACTTTTTCTCTGTCTTTCATTTGGGACTCCTTACCTTCGGGATTGCTGAAGAGGAAAGTTGTGGAATTGTCATCATTGAGAACAACTTGAAGCTGAATTCGAGGCTTATCCGCTGGAGAAACTTTCTGCACTAAAAACACAAAAAGTTTTTTTTTCACACAGCAACGGAATTTTCTGAAGTTAAATAAAGCAATCGACAATTGATCCCTTTGAGTCAATTTAGTATCAGACAATGCATGATGATTCTGGAAAAGTTGTCGGATTCTGGAATTGTTGATGACCTTAGAACACTAATATAAAGTTAATACAATGTTGCTAGCAAGGGCGTATCCAAGAGGTCTGTTCAGAGGAGGAAGGAGTTTACGAAAAAAACTTTACAAAACGCATCAAAAATTCATTTATATGCATTTGTGTTACTTTTTCACAAATCAAACAAAATTTCGGTGGGAGGAGGATCAAACCCAGTAGCCACCCTGGATACGGCCTTGGTCCCTAGGGATAACCTAAAGGAACAAGTTTCGAGGCAAAGAGGAAAAGACACGAATCTGGGGAACTTACGACTTAACAAATTCTAACGAAACATCTGAATTTCAGATGCTTGGTGAGGCGAAAGATGCATGTACACGCAAGTACAAAAAAGAAAAGATCAAAATGGACTTTTTCATATGATTTCACAGCAACATCAACAAAAAATAACCTATTACTTATTTTTTTTCTAAATATAGTAATAACAATAATAATTTACGGATTAGCCACCATAAAACGCAGAAGTTGATTAACGCTCACAAAAAAAAAAGAAAAACATAAAAAATTAGCCTAAACACTCCCAATGACAAAACTACAAAAGCAAATGCATCAAAATAATCGAATAACCGGATAAAAGAGACTTAACTATAAATAATCCCCTTCTTCTACCACTGATTCTGAGTTTTTATAGGACACATTATACCCGTAGCACCGAACTTATAAACAATCTGTTGATTTCCATGACAAAACAATAAATACTTGCAAAAAAAAAAAAAAAATTCGTACATCTTGAATATTGATAAACTTTTAAATGAATTTCACGTTGATATGTTTTTTATAAGAATTAATAGGCCAGTCTTTCTGTCAAACCGATTACTATTTGTCAGATATGAAAAAAATCTCTAAATTTTAATTAATTTGGCTTGCATCAAAAACCCTTACACGACCCTTTATTATTCCTGTTATAATTAATAATATTAATTAAGTCTGTAATAAAATTTAAAAAGCTACGTATTTGAGAATGTTCATGTCTTATATTTTGAAGTTTATTCTACCAACATGGAAGTTAATATGAAACAGTCCTTGGTTTTCACTTTTAAGGTCTTTCGGCGAACTTCCCCAGGGGACTAGCTGTCTACGAGAGCTGCCAAGAATAAGCTCTTTAAATTTAATAATAATAATATATTGCGAAAACAGGCTTGCGCCTCTATCTACAAAAATTAAAATAATCAAATGCTTTATCACTACAATGATTGCCAATCTTGTTCTTAAATGCATTGACTGAATCTGAGTTAACACTGTCTGATGGTAGTGCGTTCCGCTCGGAGACAATGCGGTTGCTGAATGCCCATCTACCAACATCTCTTCTGAAACGTTCTTCAGTTAGCTTAAACTCGTGACCTCTCAGGTTATTACTCTTTAATGTTATTATCTCTTCTGGAGGGATGTTGTCGTAGTATCTGTTGCATATTTTGTATACTTCAATGAGATCTCCTTTCAAAAATCGGTATGAGAGGCTTGGGAGCGACATTTTTTTCAAACGGTCTTGGTATGATAAGTCTCTAAGTGATGGAACAAATTTAGTAGCCCTCCTTTGGATTTTTTCTATTGCTTTGCTGTCTTTTTGAAAAAATGGTCTGGTTTTTGTATGACCGTATTCGATCATTGGTCTCACTAACGATTTGAAGAGTATAGAAAACAGTGTTGAGTCAGTAAGAGAGAAATTTCTTCGAATAATTCCCAAGACTTGTGATGACTTAGAGATGATTGACCTCGTAGTGCTTGGTGAAAGTCATGTCACTGTCTATTGTCACTCCCAAGTCTCGCGCTTCTTCTTGTATAGGTATATGTTGTCCTTCAAAGCAGTAGTGCCGAGAAATGTGTTTTGGGCCTAGCCGAATGTGACAACTTTTTTCAGTATTCACTTCCATTCTCCATTTTTTCATCCATTCTGCTATTTTGTTTAAGTCTTGCTGTAGTATTTCTGTATCTTCAAGACTTGTTATTGTGCGAAAGATTTTCGTGTCATCTGCATAAAGCAGTATCTCTGAATCTATGTTATTTGGGAGATCATTTATGTAAATATTGAATAGTAAAGGCCCCAGAACACTACCTTGAACCACTCCACTTGTGACTTTTGTCTCATTGCTGCTAAGATATTATATTTTCTCCAGGCGTTTGTAGCAACAAGTAGCTGGCTTTCTGCTGATCTTTTCTTGAGAAATCCAAACTGTGCGGCTGAAATGAGGCTTCTTTCGAGTAGGTACTGTAATATATTATCGTGGAGTAAAGATTCTAGTATTTTGCATGTGATACAGGTTAAACTGATAGGTCTGTAATTACTTGGATCTGATTTGCTTCCTTTTTGAAGAGGGGTATCACTGTTGCTTGCTTCCATGTATCAGGCAGGTTCCCTGTTAGTAGCGACTTGACAAAAAAGTAGTGCAATAGCGCTGCAATTTCTTGTGCCAGCTCTTTGAGCACTCTAGGATGTAGGCCATCTGGACCTTCTGATTTGTAAGAGTTTAAATTTTTTAATTTTTTGTAGACCGTTTGTATTGTCAGTTCTATTTCTTCAAATTTACCTGCGTCTAGTGGCTGACATTCCTCTTGACTTTCATCTTTGTCCCTCTCTGTTGTGAAAACTGTGGAAAACTGCTGATTTAGTAGGTTGGCTTTAGCTATTGGGTCTCTGATTGTTAAATTTGTTGCTGAGTTTCTAAGATCGGGAATAACCAGCGGTTCTTTTCTTTTTGAGTTCACGAAGTTCCAAAACGCCTTGGGGTTCATCTTTGAGTTTTCGGCTACTTTCCTCTCCTTTTCGCCTGCTTCTTGTCTAGTGGCTTTCCTGACTTTGTTGGCGATTCTGCGATAATTTCTACGATTATTTTCGGTATCAGTCTGCTTGAGCGTCTCCCAGGCTTGCCGCTTGGTTTTTATTAGGTCAAGGATCTCTCGTTTTAGAAGCGGTCGTTTAAATATTTTGACTATTGGTACATACTTCTTTGTGAGGTCTATGATTCCGGATGCAAACTTTCTGTACATGCCATCTACTAGATCTGTGTTATTTAGTATTTCAGTCCGATAGAAAACTTCTAGCTCCGTTCGCATGGTATTGTAATCACCTTTTGAATACATCCACCTCTCTTTTTTTCTCATAGTTTCGCAACTTATAATCACCTCTAAGTAAATTGTAGCGTGGTCCGATTTTCCAACAGGAGGACCTATAGTAAGTTTTTTTATTAGTTCTGTATTACTGCATAGGACTAGGTCCTGTAGTGTTGGCTTGTCGCTTCCTCGGATTCTTGTTGGTTTTTTAATAAGCTGTTCTAGGTAATCATCGTTCACTATCTTCAGAAATTCCCTCTGTGAGGGTGACCCGCTATGCTCTAGGAGGTGTGGAAGGTCCCAATCTATGTTAGGATAATTGAAATCTCCAATGACGAGAGTTGGTTCTGTTAATCTTTGACATATGGCGTGAATATCTTTAAAGAGTACTTGGTCATTCACTGTGTGCTATTTGGACTTCTATATACTACAGCCAAATTTAGAGTTGCTTGGTTTGTGTTTGATATCTGAAGCCAAATAATTTCCTGTCCATTTGTTGTTGATGATACTTTCTGGACTGATAAATTGTCTAAGACGTAGCAAATAATTCCCCAACCTTCTTCTTGATCTATGTTCAAGGTGTGGCTTTTGTAACCGTTGATGGCCAACTCTGGTAAAGTTGGGAGATATCGACAGTGTTTAGGCTTAGCTTAGACCACTGCTGCTATGTCTGGGTTCTTTGCTGCAATTTCTACTTTTAATTCGGATAATTTGTTTGGTAGTGAATCAGCATTTAAATATAATATCTTTAGTGTTTTTACTTTAGTAGCTTTTTTGTTAGGCTTGAAGGATGGTGGCATTTGTTTGGCTTTGGTTATTCTACTTCATATTTGCCGTTGCTCTTCGTTGGAGTCTTTACCTCGCCTACAATGGCTCTGCATCTCCATTTGACGATCGCACTGGGTGCCGGCATTTCTCTTCTGTTGTCTCTTTACGGTGATCATTTGTCCCTGCATGGGCGTGAGATCTGGGTTTATATATACTTTGGTACGAGTTTCTTCATTTGATGATTTTCTTAGATTTGGAGCTGTCCTCAGGATTGTTTGCCTTTTCATCTCAAGCTCTTGTGATTTTTTTTAGCTTAACTAACAAAGTGCGTGGACTACCATCTTCTTTTGGTCTTCCAATCCGGGCAGTTTTTAGTATCTCCCCTTCAGTGATACTTGCCCCGAGCTCGTTTTCTTGAGTCAATTTGACAACCTGTGTAAAGTCATTGGCAGCAGTAGATTCAGGTACCCCATGACTACAAAATTCATCTTTTTCTGTTCTCTTAATTCCTTTTCTACTTCTACCTGAATAATTGCATTTATTGTCGGCTGGATGTCGTGAGGTGAGGGTTTTTCACTATGATTCGAAGGTGTTGCCTCATGAGGTCTGTGAGGTTGATCTTCTGTTAGCTGTCGCACTTGAAGCTGTAGAAGTGCTACTTTTCGCTTGGAACAGGAGAGGCATTCGTAGTTAAACAGGAGACACTCGTTGTCTTCTCTCTTCATGACCAGCACGAGATCTGCATTTATACCTCGGCAAGAGGCATGTTCCCACTCGTTGCAGAAAAAGCAGAGGAAAGAGGTGGCAATGTCGACATCTTAGTGACAGTAGCTGCATTCTGTGTTATTATCTGGGAAACTAGTGCTCAAACTTGTTGCAGGAAAAGCAGAGGAAAGAGGTGGCAATGTCGACATCTTTGTGACAGTAGCTGCATTCTGTGTTGTTATCTGGGAAACTAGTGTTCAAAGGAATCTCTTTGGGCTTCGTAGACTGGCTTACCGAGGGACCTTGGCTTTTGGTGGATTCTTCTCTCCGAGTCCCTCTAGTATTTTGTGCTTTTGGTGGAGGAGTTGCTTTATGTTGGTCGTTGCTAGAAGATTTGCAACTATAGGATTGCCATTGTCCTCGAAGTTTGTCAGCAGCTTCCTTATTATACGCAAGACCTGCGCAACCAAAGCGGAGTCATTTTAAGCAGTCTCGGCACTGAATTCCTCCTTGAGCTCTTCTTACATTTTTCTTGCAACGTGGGCAGAGTTCTACCATATTTATGTTATTTATTTTGGCAAAGATTTTGTCAGCAAACCTTCAGTTCAATTTGGCAACACTGGCGTTACAAGCTTTAATGATTTAGCGGTAGATAAGACCCGTGGGAAGTACAACACACGAATCACCTTATCCCAGCGGTTTAAGGATAAAAAATCCCGCTAGTACTGTACGGCCTTTTGAATGTTCGTTGTTGCTCACTTCTGCACAGGCTATCTCCGAAAAATGTAGCCCGAATTATATCGCCGAAAATACCAAAATATACTGTCTAAATTTGGCAGCTATGCTGTATTTGGCAACTATGTGACTTCACTTATTCAGAAGAAACAGATACACAGGTGGCAACAAAGATGGTACTATATGAAAATAGCACAATAGATGGCGTGCCCGTCTATATGAAAAAAGAAGATGGTGATGGTGAGAATACCCAGAGAGAAATACCTATACTAAGAATTATAGAAGGTCCCTCAAATACTACTCAACTAAAAATCTATAATTAGAGTGTAGAATGAAATTTGACTGAAAAGACAGTACGGTTTTACAACCATTTTCTCGGCGAGCGTGTCAATCAAAGCGCAAAATATGCCAAGCTTTCCCTTAAACTGCTTAAACTTCTTTAAAACTTACTATGTCCAGTAAATTATTTTCGCCGTACATAGATCTTTTATTACGCCTTTATCATGGTTGCAGCGGTAGCTGCAACCTAGTAAGGATTGAACCGCAGCCACATGCCGGCCAGCGGCTAAACAAGAATCAAACATAATAGAGGCAGATATATCGTCAGGAACTTCCGCCCAGCTGTCTTACAGTATTCAAGGAAAAAGAAGGATAACTAGTCTTTTGAATTAACTCTAACTGAGCCGAAGAAAGACTGAATTAAACAAACCAAAAAACCAAGCCGGAATAAATGAAAGACTATTCATCAATTAGATTGGGTAAGAATCATCTGCTTAGGGATTGACTTAGATTGTCTACTGACCTAATTCTCATTAAAAGTTTGGTCAGGTGATCTTAATTCAAACTGAAGAAAAATGTTATCTCAATCCTTTAATTTTAAGCTACTGTAAATTAGGTTTATAGGAATATCTCCAGTATCTCTATTTAAACCAAGGTCTCTCTATTTATAGATTTTTTTTAATTTCAATTGCCTTCCTAAAATAATGTGGGAAACCATTTGCTTCAAATATTACAGTTTTCTCATCAATAAGAATTACATTAAAGAAAATTGAGCAGCCAAAGGGGAAAGGTAAGATGAGTAATAAAGGTAAAGGAAATGAAGTGAAGGGATAATGAGACATTCTACCTATTAGTATTTTTTTTTGTAAAGGTAGAGTTTTTCATTTCTTTCTTTTTTTTATATATATATTGTTATTTTGGGGGATGGGGATAAAAGTAAATTATATATCGGGGGAAATAGAGGTTGATGAAAAAGGATTTGAAAAGTGTAATTTAAGGTCACGATGGAAGGGGTGCCCTAAGGGGGAAGGGCAGCCTGAGATATCGGATGAACCTAAAAGGTAAATGAAATTTGAAATGTAGTATACCTCTATTTTTATAACCTGATATATTTTGGAATGCTCAATTTTATATAAATTTAATATATGGATTTTTTTGAAGAAGTTTTTTTAAGAAAAGAGTAGGTGACATTAAATAAATTATGAGATATTGTTAAAGAAATTTTGAAAGTCACCGAGAGGAGAGGAGGTGGGAATTTAAAAAAAAAAAAGAATTACATGATCTGGCTTTTCGACAATTTGGAGGGCCAAAGCAGTATCAATATCCTCATTGATATTTCAAATTTCCCATCTCAAAGAAATTTTGTATTCATGCCGTCTTTTCCCTGGGAGCCAGTGTTAATTATCCAAAATCTATGATTTTTTTCTAGCTTCTCTTGCCCACACAAAAAGAGACCTCCGATCTCTTTTGACTCTTAAAAGTGAACTAGAACTTTCAATTCCCTATCAAATTACCCTCTCTGAAGTTTATACGAGCATTCCTTCCATAAGATCCATATATACCCCCAGGGTATAACTTAGAGCGCCGGCCCCCGAGCCCTGAGGGATTGTTTTCACGCTGGAGTTTTTGTTATATGATCTTTGGACTATTTTTAACAAAATGGCTATCTCAAACTTTTATCCGATGCATTTGGTAAAAAAAGGGCGTTTTCGTATCATCTGGAGCTTCTTATTCAAACTTGTGTTACTTCGTCTATTATCCTAGATAGCTTTCTTGGTGGATCAGTTACTTTACCTTTGAAACGCTGAAAGGGCCCGAAAGAATACAATTCCCACCTATTGCCATAGTTTATTCTTTCAGTAAAGCTTCTGAACATATTATTTTACCATCACTGACTAGCCTTGCCAAAAATGAGGAAAACCAACTAAGTCTCCACAGGGGGATCAGTTGTGCATATACTCACCGACCTATGGTTAAAATGTTAAGAATTCCGGTTCAGTTAAAAATAAGGTTCATCTTTGCTTTTTGACCTATCGCAAGCGTTATCCTTCAGTTATTTTGCTTTAAATATTGGTATATACATGCATGTTTGCGTCTGAAAGTTTACATCAAAGAATGTACCCCTGTTTGTTGCGTTGTACACCAAGACGGAGCATCCTCCCTTATATTTTAAAGATGTATATTGCTTCTACTCAAGAACTGATTCGGTCATAGACATAGGCCTACCTTTTCGGTTTGTCAAATATGTCTTAGTTGGCTTATGCTGACGATATTATGTTATTTAGCCATTAAAAGTCTGTTTTTTATTTAAAATGGTTGTGACTGCACCACGGTCGTATCCAGTATTTTTTTTTGGGGGGGGGGGGGACAAAAAATCTAATCAACACGTGAAAAGTTTTTATTTGCATCTTTGTTACATTTTTACGAGTCGGACATACATTTCAGGAGGGAAGGGTTCAAAACTCCTAACCCTTCCCCTGGATACGGCCTTGGACTGTACATGATTCAATTTCTGAAATGTGTTTAACTTTGAACACTGAAAAGTGTAAGTATCTATGTTATAACTCGTGTGTTGTCCAATTACAACTGTTTTGACAGTAGTGGTTAATTCCCCTGATCATATCTTTTACATGGTTTGGTATTACCGTCAGTTCTGTCATTACAAGTATGCGAAACAAGCATGAAGGTGATTCACTTAAAAACAATTCAAGTTGGTCTTTCCAGATTTGTACATTGGAGGGATAAACACTTGCATCATATTAAAAAAAATGAAGATGAAATATTCGAAAAAAGTGTGTGTTCATGATAAAGTCATCGTTGTCTTGAATGCTGACAAAGACAAATATTTGAACAATGAAACAAGTAATAGTAGGGATCTTTTTGTAAATGTATGTGTACATTGTCATGGCAGTGAGAGATAAATTTTTTTTGGAGTACCGAAAAATTCAACTCTTACGATGGTGGACATGCGAGAGTATCCTTTCCAGAGATGATAATACTCAAAGAGAATGCCAACATAAAAATAATAGTTGATGAAGAGGGGCATCTTATTGCTACTGCTTGCGGTAACACGTTTCCCAGTGATGAACCATATCGCCAGCTTTCAGGTATTAGCATTCAACGGAAGATCAAAAGAAGAAAGGCCTACTGCCGCGCTAATGTCATAAACCATATCTTGTCTACGTTCTAGAAATAAATCTGATTTTGCCTAGACTGTTCAGAGACCTCTTTAACCATGTCCATGAAACTATCACCCGAAAAGATGAAAAAGAAAGTTGGACAGTCTTAGTGATATTTAGAAAATGTTAGTATGGGCTTAGTGAAGCTGATTTCAGTAAATCTGATTTTGCATAGACTATTCAGAGAGCATCATTTTTTTTTACACTAGTGAGCATGTTTTTTTTATTTATTTTCTTTATGCGAATGTTCCAGTGGTACTCTATGGCTGGTTATCAACACTACTTAGTTTAGTGTATGTTTTCAGCCATTATTTATTATAAATTGGAAGGATAAACACTTGCATCATATTTAAAAAAAATGAAGATGAAACATTCAAAAAAAGTGTGTGCACATGATAAAGTCATCATTGCGTTGACTGCTGACAAAGACAAATACATAAACTATGAAACAAGCAATAGTGGTGATCTTATTGGAAATGTATGGATACATTGTCATGACAGTGAGAAATTAAATTTTTTCGGAGTACCAAAAAAACTCAACACTTATGATGGTGGGTATGCGAGAGTGTCATTTCCAGAGATGATAGTGCTCAAACATAATGCCAACATAAAAATAATATTTGATGAATAGGAGCATCTTCTTGCTAGTGCTTGCGGTAACACGTTACCCAGTGATAAACCCTACCGCCAGCTTTCGGGTATTAGCATTCAACAGAAGAGCAAAACAAGAAAGACCTACTGCTGCACTAATATCATAAACCATATCTTGTCTATGTGCTAGAAATGTAAACTGTGTAAAAATAATATGGTGATTGACATTAAAATCAACAGAGTATAAAGATGAATCAATGGAAGACAAAGCGCATGTGAACACTAACACTATCTTTGATCGTATACCAATAGATACAGTCAATGAACCCAATATTACCTATGATGAAATGCATGATGTGGTTGTAGATGAAACCATGTTAAAGCTCGTGTATGACCCCACAATGGAATATATGCCAATTTCAAGAGAAAATATAATGAACTATATTATGGAATGGATTCAAAGCATTCATTCTAATTGCATGATATTATTCTACATGCTGTTATTTCAATAAAAATATTTTATGCATTACTTTGTTATATTTCAGTCATTTTAGGGTATGCTAGCAAGTCAAACATTTGGAATGCTAATTAAAAATCCAGATATGTAAGAAAAGGAATTTCAGAGACATAGATACTACTAGCAGGCTCATAGGGGGTATATTAGAAATTGGGATAGGTTAACAGAGCTTTTACTAAAGTCTGAGAGAGATGAAATTGATTTTTTCTTGAAAATCCCAACAGACAATAAAAACACCTGCCTAGACACATAGGCACAGAGAGTGGGAGAGAAAAAAACACAAATAAACACACAGATTCAGAAATACAAACAGACAAAGACAGACACTGAGACAAGCAAGACAATGGGCCAAGCATCCAGACACACAGAAACGGAGATTGGGATAGACAAAACACATACAAACCCACGGATTCAGAAAAACAACCAGAGAAAGACAGACACTAAGACAAGCAAACACCTGACCACACACACACACAGAGGTATAGAGAGTAAGAGACAAAAACACATACATACCACAGATTCAGACATACAAATAGATAGACAGACACTGGGACAAGCAAACATCCATCCAGACCCACTGGCACAGAGACTGAGAGAGACAAAAACACATACACACACATAGACTTAAACATACAAACAGACAGACACAAATCAGGACAAGCAAACACCCACCCAGACACACAGGTACAAAGAGTGAGAGAGACAAAAACACATGCAATCACACAGATTCAAACATGCAGACATACAAAGACAAACACTCAGACAAGCATGCAACCGCCCAGACACACAGGTACAAAGAATGATAAAGACAATAGACAGTTCAAACACACAGATTCAGACATACAAACAGACAGAGATAGGCAATAGGACAAGCATACAACCACCGAAACACACAGGTACAAAGAGAGAGAGAAAAAAATATATATAGAAACACACAAATTCAGACATACAAACAGAAAGCGACAGACACTCTGACAAGCAATCACCCGCCCAGACATACAGGCACAGAGAGTGAGAAAAAAACACATACAAACACATGGATTCAGACATAAAAACAGACAAAGACTGACACTGGGACACACATTCACCCACCTAGACACACAAGCACAGATAGTGAGAGAGACAAAAACATAAACAAGCACACAGATTCAGACATGCAAACAGACAAAGACAGACACTGGGACATGCATACACCCACCCAGACTCACAGGCAAAGAGAGTGAGAAAGACAAAAAAGACATACAAACAAAAAGACATAGACAGACATTGAGACAAGCAAATTCCCACCCAGACTCACAGGCACACAGAGTGAGAGAGACAAAAAAAAACACACAGATTCAGACATACAAACAAACAAAGACAAACACTGGGACAAGCAAACATCCGCTCAGACACACAGGCACAGAGAGTGAGAGACAGAAAAAATACACAAACACACAGATTCATACATACAAACAGACAAATACAGACACAGGGACAAACAAACACCCACTCAGACACACAGACACAGAGTGAGAGAGACAGAAACACATAAAAACACACATATGAAGACATACAAACAGAAAAAGACCAGCCAGCCACTTTCTACCTACACCCGGGTACCCGCAGCCAACCTAAAATCCATACTTTTTTTTCAAAATAACTTCATTTAAGTTAGGTTCAATACACCCAGACACACAGGCACAGACAGTGAGAGAACAAAAAAAACATACAAACACAAGATTAAGACATACAAACAAACAAAGACAGACACTGGGACAAGCAAACACCCACTCAGACACAGAGGCACAGAGAATGAGAGGGATAAAAACGCATAAAAACACACAGTCCCTTTGGATATCCTTATCCCTTTGGAATAAGGGATATCATCATACCCCTTTGGAAACCATTCTAGGTCCCTTTGGATATCATTTTTTGGATATCATTTCAACCCAAATTTTTAGTCAAGAATGAATACATAGTTCTTACCCAAATCAATTTGAGCATCCCCTTCCGAGTCTAAACAATATCTAACACAGCACATGTACAGACAAATTTAATGAGGCCATATCTTCAATCAATTTTTCAGGAGGAGTTCATTTTACAAATCTTGAGGTGATTCCTCCCATATCCCAAATTTACAGGTGCATATTAGGTAAACCTACAAAACCACATACATATTTATCAACCTTTTGAGAAAGCAGAATTGTAGATGGAGCACAAAAAAGCCCAACAGCATAATACCACTGTAATAACATCAAAGAATTTCATACTTACTCTTAATATCAGTATAATTATGGCTTATAGCAAATGTTTCTTTTCCTTCTGGTATCCATCCAATACGAGTCTCCATAACATAAAGGGATCCATCAATTTTTTTGTGCCGCACAAAGGGTACCATAAGTAGAATATCTTCAGATGCCATATTTTAACTAAAAAAGGAAAAAAATAGCTACTGAATGTCACTGTATACTATAGCGTCTTCTTTTTCCAAACATGATACACATTTCATACCACGCATATAATGACTGAGCAAATACGTCACAACCTTAGTTCAGTTGCTATTTGTGAATTGAAGAGTCGTGAATTCAAGACACCAAAAAACAGGTTTTTTCATAGGCATACTGTGATGTGTACATCAGAATTGTGCATGCGCAAAGGCAGAGTATGAATCTAGTGTGGTTTTAAATGTGTTTCAATTTATTTTAACAGAGAGTATAGCCTTTGTCAATACTGTATATTCTTTCTACTGTGCTGAATGTTGCCAACAGCAGAAGGTCAGTTTTAGAAACATGTCTTCCTTTTGCTTGGATGCAACTTTCATGAGAATATTTTTTTTCAAAAATATGCCAACTGACAACAATTTTAAGGAATTATATGCCTTAGACATGTATATATTATAAAATATATATTTGTTAATATACAAAGCAATATTAAAAATTTAATGGAAAATGAATATAAATTCAGTGCTGATCCTCCCATTTTAATCTTCTGCTCTTAATGCCAAAGTTTGACCGCATTCAGATTAGATACAAGTAAGCATTTTTGAATGCTTTAAAGTAATTTTCGAAATTTCATAGTGCTAAAACAGCTAAGCACCACTTCAAAAGTTAAACAACTGTAAAATTGCTATTGTGCCACCTAAAAATTGAATTATTTCACCATTGAATTTGTCTAACTTCTCTTAATGAGAATTTGATTAGCCTGAATATTTTATTTATGAACAATGTTGAATATTTTAAATGCACTGTGGAGCCTAATCTAGGACACAAATTTAAAGCTTGAGCAAATTCTTGGAAAATGCAGTCCCACCTTGGACACTGGTTTTAAAGTTAGAAGAAAAGATCTAAATCATAGATAGACGAACTCATTATTGGATATATTCAACCTAAGGCAAGTGTTGTGTAGCAGAGAAATTGCAGGGTAGAGACACTAGTTTCTGGTGCACTAAGCACTGACCAATACTTCCATGCCTTTGAATTACCTCATTTACATTTTAATTTTATAGATTTTAATATCACTGAAAGCCTCATGCACCTTGGGACGTTGACCAAGCCTTCTCAGTGCAAGTGCATGTTCTTTGGTACCCTGTTCTGGTGGAGCTTCACTTCTCCCAAAGAAATCAAATGAATACACAACTAAAGTTCGGTAAACAGGCACGTACGCAAGAGGAATGGAGATTTCAGGACCAGGACTCTCAAATTGTCATAATTTTTTATGATTTTATGTTGTTTCTGTATTGTTTCACAAAATTGTCAAATTTTTTTGATGCCTCTCCCACAAAATATATACCTACAACTAAGCCTATCCTGGGGTATAAGCTTCCATGAATAATAATTACACATGCCAAACCTATTAAATATATATTAAAAGAGGTAAAAATCAGGGTTCTTTAAACTAAATGAATAGAAATTTATAATGAACCTCATCCCAAGTTTCTAAAACAATGCCTTTAATGCAAAATTGTGGAAAGAAAATCATGCATAGGGCCTAATACATTGGAGGTACATGACCCTTAACTAAGTCAGTGCTAGTGCTTTGACTCAGAATAATAAGGCTTGCACAGCTATCAAACTTTTAGTTTCAAAACACATCAGTTTTGTTGGCTGTTTTTGATTATTTGTCTTTAATTAAAATTTCTCTCTCTCTCTCTAAATGTGGTTCCAATTTGAAATTATGCATCCAGTTCCTAAAAATGGCAGTTCTGTTTTTCTTAGTTTTTTTTTCTGACAGTTCTTTATATTTTTATATATTCTTATTTATATGGGTACATTATATAGCAATTTATGGTTGTTTTTTTTTCTTATTATCCTGTTGACTAGTACAAGCCTAGCCAGAGGTTTGAAAGCAACACGCAAATTGAAACTCATATTCCGTAAGATAAGGTAAGGGTAGATCTGGTTGTGATTTTTTTTTTGCATTGTACCTACAGTTTTTGTGTTTCTTTAAAAATTAAATGCATGAGAAAGGGAGAAAGGACCAAGCCAGTAATTATCAAACTGAAACTCATCTTCTGTAAGGTAAGGGTAGATCTGGTTGTGATTCTTTTTGAACTGTGCCTCCAATTTTTGTGTTTCTTTGCAAATTAAATGCATAAGAAAAGAAGAAAGGACCAAGCCTTCAAGAAAGGAAGAAAGGACCAAGCCAGTAATTATCACCCTATAAATCTTACTTCTGTTGTATGTAAGATCCTTGATAGCATCATAAATGATGCACTGGTCCCTTGCCTTGAAAGAAATCAGTCACTTTCAAAAAGTCAGCATGGTTTCTGTAAAGGTCACTCAATCAACATAAACTTCATTGAATCATATGACTTTGTGACCAGACTCTTTTACAAAGGCTTTCCAGTGGATGTCATATTGCTTGATCAAGTAAAAGCGTTTGATAAAGTACAGCATCAACAACTTCTCCTGAAACTGGAAGCATGGTGCATGAGGATATAGCTGCCTGGATTGAAGCCTTTCTTAATGGAAGAACTCAGAGGCTATTATTTTATGATGCCACCAGTAAAACTGTTTATTCTGATGACATTTCTGTCATTAATGGAGCCCACGTCGTTCAGCATATATATATATTAACAACTGTACAACTAACCTGAAAAATTCACTGACACTGTATGCTGACAGTTGTCAGTTCTTAGGACAGGCCCAAATTAGCCCCAATCACTCAACAATCAAAGAAAATTTAAATGAACTATCTAGATGGTCATCTGAGTGGGGTTTGCAGTGCAACATGTCAAAATGCAAAGTCCTGCATCCTGGACAACCTTACCATTTTTGAGATGACCTACTTGAAGCTGTAAAAGAGGAGAAGGACCTGGGGGTTATCGTCAATGACAAACACAAATTCCATAGCCACACAGGCTAAACTTACTAAAGCAAACCAAGCCCTAAGGATCATAAAACCAATGTTTACCACCAGGAAGCTGTGTATGGTCCTGCTGTTAGGCTACTTTGCCTTGTTTTGATACAGGAATAGTAAAATATTTGACAAATGGTGAGTGAAAAATAGTACAACTGTTCACATGTGCTTTACTTCTATCTATATGTCTTGAACAAAATAAAAGAAATTGTTGCTAAACTTTGTCCCACTTGTATCTTGCTTTGTTGAGGTTGCTTCTTTTTATTTATCTTTGTTTACTTATTTCCTTAGCTGGTCAGTGATGAAACAAAGATTTGTATCCCACAAAAGAACACATTTTGCTAAGGACCGTGTTTAAAGAAAATGTTTGTGAACAGTTTATTGCTTTGTCAGATAGGTGCAGGTTTCTGAAAATGTTTCATTTTCCACCATGTTCATCCATAACTGACCTATGTTTTTTTTTAAGTACAACATGATTGAAAAAAAAAACAAAAAACAGAAGAAACAGCATGTTTTCAAAGACAACCTTGATGGTAATGAATCAAAGATGAGAGGGTGTCAAACCTATAAGTCAACCTGAGAATTTCAGCAATTTGGATTCTGATGGTATGACAGAACAGCCTCCAAGAAAAGTACTCCAAGCAAAGATTTCTTTAAGAAAAAGCCAAGTAATTTTTCTCAGAGGCAAATTGATGATCAAATAGTGGACAACGTAATTGATGAAATGCAGCTTCTTGTGACTGTGGAGAAAAAAGCTTTCAAAAACCTTGTACAAGGCTTGATTCCTTATACAAGAATTATGTGTCAAGGCACCATGTCAACTCATATAGACCAGTGGCTCCTAGAAATGTCAACAAATATGAAGAGAAAATTTGCTAGCTTGGATTGTGTTTGCATTACAACAGATTTATGAATTACAAATCATAAGAGCTACATTGGCACTACTGCATACTGCTGAAACAAGAACCTTAGCCGAGGGTCAGCTGCAAACACTTGTCAAATATTCAAAGGAGCACATGATTATTCTTCTTGTACCAATCATGTTAATAAGATTTACAAAACTTGTGGTCTCCTGTACACAAACATTAGAAAACTGTGACAGATAATGGAAGTAATTTCATGAAAGCTTTCAGGGAATTTGCATATCCCAGCATTCCTACTGACACTATGCTTGACAAAAATGATCATAATGGAGATTCTGAAAGCAAAAATGACACCTTTGCAATCACTTCAGTGGGAAAATTTGCTTGACTTGTAGAAAGAAAAATGGGATAAAACAAAAGAATCTGGAAGTCAATACTACTTATTCTCTCACTTGTATTGTGTGATCCACGCCCTGAATCTTGTTGCTAGTAAAGATTGTGAAACAGTCATGTCACAAAGACATTTCAGAGCTGGTAAGGCAGCACAAAAGCAGTGACCAGCATAAGGCATGCACCATTTCCTGGACCAAATTTAAACCTATTCAGATGGAGACAGCTGAATCTGTTGCTTCATGCCTCTCTTGGACAAACTACAGCCTTACTTGGACAGCAAGCTCTTGCATTTTGAAGAAGAAGTCCAATGCCAATCAAGGGAATTTTGTTGAGACAGTAGGTCTTTACAGAGGTCAACACAGACCTGATGGACAAGTCTTGAAAGGCCTATGACCATTACTTGTCACATGAGTATCAAAACAAATACATTGACATCATAGGAAATAAAATTGAAAGTTCTATCACAAAAGAAGCCAGAGAAGCAAAATATTTTGCTGTTCTTGCTGACAATACAAAAGACCTCTCAAAAAAGGAACAACTTACAATCTTAGTGTGCTATGTTCATGATATGAAAATAAAAAAAAGAGCCATAGGTTGCTACCACATGCAGCATAGGTTGCTACCACATGATTTTGGCAGCTTTATTTACAACAAAATAAAGGGTATCAGCATTGACTGGTCAAGTCTATTGGACACTGTTATGACAGGGCAAGTGTAATGAGTGGACATTTTTCAGGAGTACAAGCCTAACTCCAGGAAAAAACACTGCAAGCAGTGTACACTTACTGTCATTCCAATAGACTTAACCTTGTTTTTGGTGATTGTATGCAGAAAACACAAAGAATTGTGTTAGTATTTTTAGTTTTGCAAACAGTTTATGGTTTTGTTTCTAACAGCAACACTTGATAGCACTTGTATGTTGAGGCCCAGAAAACTCCCAATGTGTCCATGCTAATGCCTGAAAGGACAGTTGTGACTTTGGTCTTACTGGTACAGATCAGTGGCTAAAATTCTGGTAAGATGACTGCATATTTGCAGTTCTGTTAGTTGCTCAAGAATCTTCTGACAGGGAGGAAGCAGCAGAAGCTAAATGTCTTAAGAATCAACTAGAATTGTTTCCCTTCATTTTCAGGGTGCATGTCATTCACAAATTTCTTGCAGTGATCAACCCTTTATCTGAATAGCTGCAGGCCCCAGATCTGATCATTTCAGACTCCTGCACTTTAATCACCACAACAAAAAAACAACTGAAGACAATGAATGATATTGAGTATTTTCAAGTTATATATGGCAAGTCTAAGGAGATGGCTATTAATGTTGGAGCTGGTCTGTTGGAAACAAGCACTCTGCTTCAACCATACCAGAAAAATCAAAACAAGTTCAGAAGATATCCAGAAGACTCAGGGACTATTTGACAACATCAGCACTTGGGAAGCACAGTACTGAATCTGAGATCATAAGAACAGAAGAGAAAATGTGAAAAGAGCTCTACAAGGTTTTGGACAGAGTGGTAAACGAGTTTGAAGAGTGCTTTTCATTTGAAGAGACTTTTTGAACACATATTTACTTCTCAAGACTGCAACATACTTCAATAAGGCTGGCATCAATGTTATAGAGCTGCAAAGTCAAGCTTTGGTAGCTTCTGCATATGTGTCATAGCTTCCACAGAAACCAGAAAATGCTTTAGACTTTTTCAAAAGCCTAGGAGGATTGAAAAAAGCTTATTCTGAGGTTCTTGAGGTCACAAGGGTAGTCCTCACACTCCTCCTTACAACATTCTCAAATGAATGATTTTTCTCTGTGTTGTCCTTTGTGAAGGATTATCTTCAAACAACAATGGACAACAAGCAACTTTCACATTTGCTCCTTATTTTCTCTGAAAAGGCTGCAGCAAAAGAGCTTGGCTTTGAAAAGGTTGTGGATAACTTTGCAAAAATGAAGCCAAGGAGATATCTATTGCTTAAGTAACTGCACATTACTTTCAGTTTTTAATTTATTTCATAAATATTCTATCCTGTAACAACTTTTTGGTCCCTAACCAGGTTGCAAAAGACAAAATCTAAATAAATTATGTTGCTTTAATGTGTATCCAAAGACTAATTTGAAAAGTAGTCTACCAAACAGAGTAATTACATTTTGAGTCTGTACAGGGCCCAAAATTGATCTTTGTCCCCCTCAAGGTTTTCTGAAATGGTGCCACTGCTTTCTAGTATGCAGAAAAATTATAGGCCTATGTAGCATATTTTGGAGTTGCTTCAACTTTACCTTACCCCTCTCCCCTTTGAATGTGCAAATATATACCCCAGACCATATATTTCCCATGTGTTTTTCTATTTCTTGATTTGGTGAGAATACACAGGGTAAGACACCCAGTAGTCAGACACTTTAATCACTTTGAAAACTTTTTGACATTTAAACTACTCTAATTACTGTATTATACCACCTAGAAACTTAATTTTTGTATCAAAAAATTTCTGAAGAATTTCTGAACAAGTAGGTTACTAATTTAAATAGTTTCACTTGTACAGCGCCTCCTATTTTTGAATTTACTAACAAGTGACAATTCTGCCTAAACTCAGACATACAAACGGCTCATTGTAAATTGGTTATTAAAATAGTATAAAAGATTCTGTCCAAGAATAGGCAGGTGGTCGACTACTGGGTGTCTTACCCTAGGCTATAATTTATGGGTAGGCTAACAAGTTGAAACAAGAGGGACACATAATAAAAATGCATTGGAAATATATAATTTTGGCTGTATATTTGCATGTTAGGTGGGGGGATTGAGGGTGAATTATAGCCTAGAGGAAGTGGCTTTGAATGTGTTAAATCCAATTTTTCAGCATATCTCCTTCTTACAAGCACTAGTTGTGCATTAATGCTCCTTTAGCTCTTACGGTTTATCCTGGAAGCAAGTCTGAAAATTTTATAGGCCTAGGATAATAGGTTTGAAAATATTCAAACTGTAGGCTAGGCTGTTAGCCTAGGCTATTTAAGTTAGAATTTTGTTATTAGGCTATTTTCTAGGCTAGCGTTTGTTTGAGGAGAAGGGATGAAGCAGACCATTAATAAAATAAGTAGCCTACCTATTTTCCTCTGCTTTGCCCCTAGCCTGGTTTGGGTGTTGTATTACCTAGGCTTAGACAAACAAGCTTCCAAAAATTAGAAGCACCTAAAGTGGAAGTTAAGCGTAAACCTTAAAGAAGTTCTGTCCGCCAAAGCTCTTTTTGTGAAAAAATAAGGCCCAGATAATACATACTACTTTTCAAACCCTCTTTAAGCCTAATAAAAGAAGGCTACTAAGAATTTCAAAAGTTTACTTGTTGAGGTGATATTCTGACCTTAGCGCAGTTGCCAACAGTTTCAGATAAATGTGCCAGTTGTTCAGCAGGAACAGTATAACGAGAATTTGGTACCGTCTAAAGACTATGGTAGAAAGTTTATCACTGACGTCCTCAACTTTTAATAGGGTTAGATACAATCCATTTAATTGAGGGAAATCCACGTTAAGGCCTACAAAAATAACCTTAGGTAGGGACAACAGTGGCGTAATTTTCTCAAATCGCGGGGGGGGGGAGCAAAGTTGAAGCCAATTTTCACAAATCAACTGAAGATCACAGTGAAAACTGAAAAATGAGCCATATATTACCAAAAAACAAAGGTATACTAAAGAAAACTACTCTATTTATTGGGAATGAATTATGCAGGATTTTTCCAGACTGATTTTTTGCAGAAACTAAATTTAAGCTGGGGGTCAAACTGAGGGCTAGGGATGGGGGAGGGTGTGTCGGCAAAATTGGGTCTTGAGGGGGCAGTTTTCCCTTTGTCATATAGAAAATTAAGCCAGTGGGGCAACCTTTTGTGGGAAGGCTTTCTTGAGTACTTCGTCATACTACCACGTGATGTCAGTCCCAAAAAGAGTCGAAATCTTGGTGTTCTAAATTTCCCAACTATCTGTAATACCATCTTTTTTCCTATGACTTTTATTCATCATTGTATAAGGAGATTTTCGAGCGATCTGGTTCCAAATGTGTCATTTTAGATTTCGAAATATGTCAGTTTTGACATTTTATCTTTTCTATGGAAAAATTTGTCTAAGTTTTCAAATACTCCCTTTTTCAAGAGTTCAAAAAAACACACTTATGAAATATCGAATCTGATCAACATATATTTGCCCTACTAACTAAAGCTACTTACAGCAATCAATTGTCCCATTGTCATTCAAAAAGAACATGTGACCGCACCTATATACACCAACTATATGCCTTTTGCCAAAATTATTATTTTTCAGTATTATGCTATATACATGTAATTGTTCTAAACCATTCTTTTGCTTATTGTCCTTTTGAATACTTAGTTAGTCTTGTTTCATATTAACAAGAATTGTTTATGATAATAAAACGTTAAGAGGATATTCAACTTTGATCATACTTAACAATTCGAAACACTTCTAATAAAATTTCGGAAACATTATAATACTTTATTAATTACAGTGGAAATATTTACTCAAAATAAATTTGAAATCAAACCAAGCAGATATAATAGTTGAAATGTTCTACCGTAGAACGTAAAGAAAACTGATGAACATAGTAGGTATAGCTAAAAAATTCTAAAGCATATCTTGAATGTCACAATCTGTAATAAAGTCCACTAATGAGCTAAAAATTTTATTTCTGAAAATCATTTTAATTTGTATACTCGAATAAAAACTTTTTGCAGGAATAGCTTGAAAATTATATCTTGCTTCATCAGCAAAACAGGGCTTCTGTATTTGCGATTGACCATGCCAAGTACATAAAATAAGAAAGCATAATTTACAAGGAAAAATCAATATAGGCGTATTTAATTAAAAAAATAAAATAAAACTCTGTAATACCCAAAAAAATAAACAATGGTCGGCTCCGTTTTAAATTCTGTCTTACATTTTAATTTTTAATCTTTGCACTATATGGCCACCATTAATTCGTCGGTTGATTAATGTACGGCATTTTCAATGCGAGCAAACAATATATTTTTTTTATTATTACAAATATATAATACAATTTAATTGAAAAATACTTAGTTATAAAACAAATTTGAAATGTAAAAATACTCTAATGTAGCATATTTGTCAAAAAGCCCAAAGCATGCCATTTACAGGAATTTACTTTTGGTGCTTCCGATTTTTTTTTGGGGGGGGGGGAGGATCAGTAAAAATAACACTCGGTATGGAGATATTCTTATTGTATGGAAACCAAGGGGTCATATATTTTTCACAAGCCATTGAACATTTTGAAGCATTATTTATTCCGCCAGGCGTGGAAAGCTTTCAAAAAGACGTGTGGAAGATCACGTCGCACAAACAGCGCGCCAATTATTGCAAATGACATATAGTTTGCACAAAATTAAAAAGAAGGGGGAATTTAAAATGTAATTTAGGGGGAGTGGGTCAAAAGCCTCTACGTGTGCATTTGCTCTATCGAACCCCGAAAATTACTTTCGGATGAGTAACATATTATTAAAAATAAAATGTTATACATTTATGTTATCTCTCAAGTTCAAGTTCATTTAATTTCTAATTAAATCACTACAAGACAAAATAACACTTTTACAATATGAATCAATGGAAAAGAAAAAATTTACAGAGGGTGCCTACACTGTGAGTTATACTCAAAAACAGGCACCCTAAAAAACATAATAAAAGAAATAATAATAATAATAACAAATGAGGAAAAAAAATAATAATACACTAGATATACTCGGAAGAAAATGAGACACCACACTGAACCCACAGCCCACACCTCAAATCAATATATTACCACATAATTAAATATTTATCAACAATAGCACCGGGCAACATGACTTCAAATAAATAAATAGTTATCTATAATTACTTATTAGATATAGTTTGAATTTAGCTTTAGAAACTGGAATAGAAAAACGCAAATCTATATTACTTTCATAAATATTTCAGAAATTTATTATTGCATTTTTAAGAGGAAATCTGGATCTTTCAGTTCGGATTCTAGGGCAAGGTAATTTGGCTGAACTTCTTCTTAAACAATAATTATTCTGGACAAAAGAAAGTAAAGGGAAGCTACTAGAATCTAAAACCAATGGTAATAATTCTTTTATTTGTTTTAGTCTGAAAAGGACACAATGCACAGGAAGGACTAGATCAACTGGCAATATTCTTAAAAATGTATAAAGGCTATTAGTAGGGGATTTACCGGGGAGGGAAGATGGGGAAGGAAGGAGTGCTTTTAACGTACGAAGGGCATTATTTTGAAGACGTTGAAGGGGCTTAATTAGAGATTTGAAAGTATTTAAATAAGCAATCGGACAATAATTAAAATAAAAATGGATTAGAGAATAATAAACTGACTTAAGAGCAGGGAAAGGGAGATGAAATTTTAGATACCGCAGTAACCCCACATTCCTTCCTAGCTGTATCCTTAGCCTATCAAGATGAAGTTTCCAAGATAAATTTTCATCAACTTTTAGCCCTAGATACTTACAAGACTCCTTCCTGGCAATGGTAACTAGTTCTCCGTTAAAATGGACAGATATTTGGGAAATCGACGGTACGGCATGTGAAATTCGAGAGAAGATCATAAAATGGGTCTTCGAAGAGTTTAACGCCATGAGGTTGTCAGCAAACCACTGCAATAGCTTCTTTAGACCAAAACAGAGGTTTTCTCTGACGGATGATTCATCTGAACCTGTGACAGAATTAGCCGTGTCGTCTGCGAATAGTAAAGCAACTCCATCATCAGTAATAGTGTCCAGAAGGTCATTGGCGTATATTAAAAATGGTAGTGGTAAAAAAATTGAACCTTTTGGTATTCCTACCTTTTCAGAACATGGTGTTTTTACCGATCTTACTGCCCCTCCATCCACAAATTGATTCTGACCACTGAGGTAAGACTGAATGAGTAAGAGAGCATTACCTCCTATTCCGCAGTTGTCAAGCTTATCCAGAAGAATCAGATGACAAATCGTGTCGCTTTTTTTACATTCACAAATATTGTAGCTGGTATCACATCACGGTCCATCGCATCATTCAAAAACTGTAGCAAAACCAACATCCACAAATATTGTAGCTAGTATCACATCACGGTCCATCGCATCATTCAAAAACTGTAGCAAAACCAATATAGAATGTTCGGTTGAATGCCCAGACCCAAATCCAAACTGATACTTGTTGAAGAAGTTAGACCTAGTCAGATAATTCATCAGTCTGTTGTAGATGCAACGCTCCATAATTTTCGAAAAAGCAGAGGGAATAGAGATAGGGCAATAGTTTGAAGGCAGCTTGGGGTCGCTACCTTTGTGGAGGGGTATAACCTTTGCCGACTTGAAGACAGTAGGAAATATGCCATCTTTAAATGAAGAATTGACGATGTGTGCGATAGCGCCGACATAGCAATCGATGGTCTTCTTTATGAGGTAATTTGACGACCCATCTGGACCTTCGGAGTGACCGTTTTTCATGGCTTGAACAATCTTCAGCAGTTCGTCTTCAGTGACTGGCGACAGAAACATGGAGGAGACTGCATTTGCCATAGTCAAATGCAACTATCATTTCCCTTTTCTAGCTTCTTTCCAGGACTATTAATTCCCTACGCACTGAAGAAACATGCCTTCAGTCTGAACTTCACCCAGTTAAAGATAGGAACGGGGTTTAAATCACTGACAAGAAAAGTATTGAAGAGAGATGGGTAGAACATTTTGAGATTTTATTTTGAAAACATTGAAGACAGTTAAGAAGGAAAGGAAACTTCTATGAGTAGGAACTGAGATGGTTCAAAAAGGATTAAAAAATAATAAAGCTTTAGGAACTAATAGCGTAGTATCTGAACCTTTGAAATATGGTGGTCCTGAAATTAGTTAGAAATTACTAAGGAATATGAATTTGATTTAAAAAAAATGGCAAGCTCATAGTGATTTTAGGAGCTCTTTCTAGGGCAGATAATAAGAATACAAGTGGCAATCACAGATACATTAGCTTAATTTCTGCAGGAGGTATGTTGTTTACCATGATGATACTTTACTAGAGTAAGTGATGCCGTAGATGAAGTTTAAGAGACAAACAGTGCAGTTTTCGGAGAAGAAAGGGATACGTCAGTTAAGTCCGTTAAAATTATTAGTGTTGTGCATGACAATGATATCGCTGCGTTTAAGTTAGAAAGGGGAGTTAGTGTTT
Organism: Artemia sp. Kazakhstan ARC1039; assembly: GCA_029168905.1. Classification (NCBI taxonomy): domain Eukaryota; kingdom Metazoa; phylum Arthropoda; class Branchiopoda; order Anostraca; family Artemiidae; genus Artemia; species Artemia sp. Kazakhstan ARC1039. The sequence goes on along the minus strand of JAQQPU010001507.1, from coordinate 20,250 downwards.
GGTTTGGTATAGACTCAAAGTATAGCTCGGTGGTTTTCTTTTCCAGTTTATATGAAATATTTTGATGGTATTTGCCCTAACGAACATGGCAAAAGGCTATGATAGATCATTGAGTCAAATTGAAGATAACAATCTTCTATATTAAAGATACGCTACTTTTTTAGCATAGGTTAATATACTGTATTTCGATTTACGTCACTTTCTTAGTGTAAACGGATTCAAAGTGTCACTTGGGGCTAAGAGTGTCAAAGCTTTTAGGACGATCTGGGATACACATTTTTGCCCCCATATCTCTTCCCTCAGAACACAGTACGTGAGATTCTCTTGAACCCCTCCCCCTCCCCCACAGACTCCGATTCATACAGCTCCAAAACTTCGACTCGATCCTCCCAACTCTTCCTATGATAATGGATGCACTAATATGTAAATGATAATAGCTGCAGGCTATAATTATGAGCTAGCACCTGCATCCCAAAACTATCCGGAAATCTTCAATTAGAGATTACTTCCAGTAGTTAGTAACAAGCTTTTTTATAACTTAGAAAACTACCTCTCAGCAGAAGGCTGGGTAGTGGGGTTAGAGTAAAATCGGACGTACTTAGGTATAACTGGGCAAAGACTATGCCTAGAGGTAAAACCACCCTAAGCCCCCAGTTTATAGGTTTTACCACCCTGGTAAGGAAGCACGGCAAAAAGGTAGGCACTAAATACAAAACAGAAAGGGAGCAACTGGAGAGTTTGATTTGCAACTTTTAAAGGGTGTTTTATGAGAATAAAGGCAATCGAAATGCTGCGTTTAGGGAAAGAGATAAAAGTGACAATACACTTCTGTCTCTTAATATTCGTTCGTCTGAAAAAGGACCGAAAGAAGTTTCTTGAAAGGCTGAAACTTATATCCATAAGCTGTTGACCTAAGGGAGCCCTAGTGCTTATAAAAAAAAAACCTTGAGATGCATTTGCTATGCCCAAAAATGGGTGTAAAACTTATCCATTTCTATACGTTGGGATACTTAATACTTTTCCAACCCAGTTACTTGATGTTGAATGTTTTATCATTCAAGACCAAAAGGCAAAAAGATTTGGGACGGAAAAAATCTGGGTCCTAAGTTTCGTATCTCAAATAAGCTTCAAAATGACATTTGTAAAAAAAAAAAAACATCTGAAACTAATTTTGGCTATATCTGTTTGCGATGCACGAAAATTTTCCCATTTTTTCTCGTCTCTGATAGATTCGAAACTTACTGAACATTTTGGCAGAGCCAAGTAGACCTCAATGAAATCAAAAATATTTTGAAAATTAGCTATATCTGAAGATAATCTTGGACCTTCTGTTGCCAGAAGGTTAGTCAGTACCAATTGATTTGCTAAACAGATGAATTTATTGTGTTTATTTTAACTGTTTACTTTTTGTTATAACAAAAGCTTCAAAGAAAGTCACACAAAAAACGCAACATGTTGGACAAGTGGAGCAATAGATGCTAGAGTTTTTTTTTCTAACACATGCAAGCATACAAATATATACACAAGCCTCTAGCTTAGTCAATTCAAAGCTTCACTGGTTACCCCATCACACTAAGCTTCGGTTTCCTTAAACTATTTCTTTAACATTTCTTCCCACCCAATCCAGGGACGATAACCGATACTAGAAACTCTCATCTCTGTTGGGATCAAAGGATAAACAATATCATGCTGTGAAGGACAGAAAAAATCTATTAACTGAGATCGCAAAAAAATTATTCTTTATTGAAGTCCAATTTGTATCTTGTAATTAGTTGATTTATTTAGGAAGAAGGGTGTCAATAGATCTTAGTGCATGGTGGTTCAATGAATTCCACTCAAAGCATTATGATTAAGTTATACTATAAAAAAGTATTTAGGATGATATAAACTGCAGAATAACAATTGCAGAAATATATATGCTATATTTCCTCCTTAAAACTACTCTTCCTTTAATTTTTTTTCCAATTAATGTGAAATTATTTTTATTTTATTTATTTTAGGCTTTTTTTTTATTTAATTCAACTCACCGTCAGTATCAATACCTGATCGATATTCATAGCCCAATGACTGTCCTCTCAACTCCTTATATGCTTTTGGTGTCATCATCATAAATAGTATGTAGCTTGCATAGTTGGATAAATTATTTCTAGTCCTCACCAATATTCCATCAATAAATACATTAATTTGTTTGAACAGGTTGTGTAGAATACAGTTTTTATAGGAAAGACCATCGGCAGCAGTTGGAGTTGTATTATATGACCTTTTCTTCACCGCAGCATTTAAATCAATAAATTTTGATGACAAATTAATGAAATAGTCTTCACTGGAAAATATCTGAAAGTGTATATTTTCCGAGAGGGGTTGCTGGGGATGAAATTGTTCATAGTAGCCATACTTCACAATGACATCAACATTTTCAGGATTGAACAGATTCAACGAGGAACTGATTGATGGATGTGATTCCTTATGGGGGAGATAAGTAATCTTAAGAGAAGAAATCCTTCTTTGAAATAATAATATTTTTCTTTTTCTTTTTCCTGGTCTTCTTCGTTTTATTCCTCAAATTCCTTGTTGATGTCCTTCGCTTCCCGCCTGGGTAGAGACTGATGAGTGAATGAGGCGCACGCATCCTTTTCAATCCCTTCCCATTTTGCTGAAATTTTAATTGCTCACCAACGGCTCTTGCTGAAGATCTAATATTTTCCTTAACACTCTCCTTGAAATTTTTACCCGACCCCCAGTCCTGTAGTGTCGAGGCAGCAAAATTTGATGCAGCAGGTAGAAGATATTATCTGGCAAGGGGTAGTGCAAAACAAAATAGTCTAGCAAACCAGCTACCAAGACCATAGCCAGACATAGTAGTACGCCCTTGTAATAGTCCAATCCATGACCTATTTGACGTGGACTCAGAGCACCAACATAGCAATTGATATCAGGACAGACAAATAGAATTCTTCTATTGTTCATTTTAGGTTGTGGTGGTGTCGCCGACGATGGGTCCAAAATGAGATTTAATCACTGCTAAACATTTTTTTATTGCTAGAGGATCACCCAATTCACTTCTTAGTGTTAACTGACAGAGTTCCAAATATAAAGTGTTTACAGGAACATACTGAACAAGCTTTATATTATAGTGATGAACAAGTTCATGAGATGTTTTCCGTTCAAGAACACGTAGGAGGGGGACATTTGAATTTCCAACTCTTGACGTTTGCACAAAGGATACAGAAATATGCAAGAGTCCGAGCTGAAACCAGGTGGATAATCAGCAAAAATAACTTGATCCCTCCCGTTAACAGTGCCTGCGTTTTTCCCATCGATCATATTCTGTTTAAAGCCAAGAACGTCTCTCAGATTATCATTGAGATGAATTATTTCAGTGTCAATAGGTGAGGTAATGTAAATCCTATCGTGTTCCATTGAATAATTAAAATGGAATGTAACATTCCTACGATATGAGATTTTTCTATTGATTGTACGACACAAATCTGTCATACTATCACATTCTCTATATTTAAATTTAACATGTGGATATTCACTAGATTTAAGTGCTTCAACCCATTCATACTCGACAAAGAGTGACCAATCGAATGGTATAACTTTTATATCATACACATGATCCTTTCTCAGGATGTCGCAGGTATTTTTGAGAATACAGTCGACAAGAGCCACTTCATACTTTCCGTCATCAAATTTAGTGTTGGGGGAGAGTTTAATCCAAAAATTACTTGTTATATTCAAGTCATTTTACAGAGGATCGGAAACGTTGGACATAAATGTTACATAGAAGTCATTGGGCATTGTCAATATCTTCAACACTGATCGAAGAATCAAAATCAGAGTTGTATCCTAGCCACCAAACAAGTAACTGTTTCTTACCCCTGAGAGTACGAGTCTTTAATATCTTTTCAATTTGGTAGATTTCATCATCATTTTTAACTTTTTGTAGTTGATAGTCAGAAAAGCCGCCGAGAATCTCTTCATCTTTGGTATCTCGCAAACGATAAGCTATGGGTTTAGTGTCTGGGATTTTGCCACTTTAAAAAGTTCAGTGGACCACAAGTAATTACCTTTTTCAAAAATATTAGTTGTTCTATTAATTCAAACAGTATCACGAACATTGAATTTTCCTTCTTCTTGACAATCGTTTCATTGCAATATGGTTTAAGAAAAGTATCAATTGTATCATGATCAGAATGATGAACTTCCGTTGGGGTTGAGTTGACAATGATCGATGAGGTCGATGATTATAAACCAACATGATTTTATCTAAATCATGAATAAAACCAGATGTATTTTTCAATGTACAATATCTTGAAATTAAAAGTCGAATAGTTCTTATCAATCGTTCGGCCAATGCAGCCTTTATAGGACTTTGACTATGTTAGAGCAGTGTATTATATTTCATTAGTACTTTTACAACATGGGGATTAATAAATTCACTACCGCGATCCGTTTGAATTTTTTATACGAATCCTGTTCAAGAATACTTTCAATAGCCTGAGCCACTTCAACACCTCTCTTTTAACGCAATGGAATTGCATATACATAACGGCTATAAACACTGATTGCAAGTAGAATGTACTTGTATGGTGTATTGTGACGTCTCTGAATCTCATCTAGACTTAAGAGATCTGTTTGCATTATATGCAGGGGAAAAAGGCTTTAGTTTTTCGATAATGATTAGCACGAAGTCTATGGTTTCTATGCAGAGTGTAACTTGTTTCATTTTGTAGATAGTCTTGTACATTTTTAGCGTGAACACCAGTGACTTTGGAAAGAGTGGTAGGGGAAATTAAACTTCCCCCTTTACTAATATTTTCATAAACACGTTTCAGAACTTCAACCATTTTGAACGTAAACACGTAGTGTAACGTCCGCTACCCTTTTGTATACTAGTGGTTGATGGTTGGTGGTGATGTCGTTGACTTGATACGTCTTCGCTTTTGTCTAGCTATCAGTGGGGTGCTCATCCTCCTCTTCATTGTCAAATCAATGTTCCCACTAGGTGTGCTAGTATTTTCCAAGATTGATCTAAAATCTTCTTCTTCTACGTGTTCATATTTTGATGATGTTGACGACGAGAGTGCATGTTCATTTAATTTTTTTAGAATTTGCCTATTGCTAATAAGGCTTTTGGGGAAGTTTAATGCATTTAGAAAGTTGTATAGATGAGCGTCAAATGATTATAGTTCTTTACGATTTGTAACCATATCGTATATTAAATCCAGTAGATTAAAGCTCTTGCCCTGAATTATAATCTCTTTCCCATTGCTATTAACTTGAATATGATCTCAACCACTTTCCATGAGATATGTTATGAGTCGTTTACTTTGTTCACGATATGAGTGCGGCATTAGATTTCCAATGCTCGACACTATCGAATTCAATTCCTCCTCCTTCTTTAAATGTATTCCACCAGTGATAGCAGAAGAAGAATCCTGTGGAGACGTTTTTTTTGTGATCAATACCACTGGCCTTCGCATGATAAGGCTTATGTTTGTCCACTCGGTGAAGTGCATCTTGAAGTAAAAGCAGTTTTTTATCATCCTCAATATTCTCGTTGTCAATGAATTTACTCAGATTGTTCTCAAAGTGTTCCAGGGGTGAGAGAGCGAGTTCTATTGGAGTCAATTTATAGGGTTTAGCCATCTAGAGAAAACTGTTTTTAAGTCCTGCAATTATCAGCAGTAAAAGTGTGAAAAAGCTACCGCCCGCCTGATGAAGATGTTTCCTTTTAAAATTCTTTTCTTTCTTTTTACAGGCCAATGTACGTACAATGGAACGATGTTGCTTTGCCTGTTGCTTAACTACTTCTGGCAGTTAAACTTTTCCCTCGGTCAAATTTAAACAAAGTCCACGTATTAGATTAATGAAATCATTGTCAATACCATGTTTTGAGTATGGCTTTCCTAAGTGGGGGTTTTGAAGTGCATAGAACGGAAAATAAATATCTGTTTTCATGTAGTTTCTTCAGTGTCATGATGGCAACTAATAGCCTTTTTTACTGTTCACGGGGAGATATAGTGCAATTTCATTGTCAAAAATATATGTGACTACACGCAGATCCTCGGGTGTATTTTGACTAAGAACCAATAGGAGATAGCCGTAGGGTTTATTAGTTGCCTGATTGTATGCTGAGAACAGAAATTTGGGGGCACCGGGGTATATTTGTTTATTGAGAGTCATTAGCGAGCTAGAATCACAAACAATCCTGTAGATGATAAAGTAGGTGCAGTTCAATACAAGTGTTCGCATACATTTGCTATGATGAAAGAGATTGTTTAGAACTAGAGTAACGGGAATCGGTTCATGATAAGAGCCAACAGTGAATAGTTGTAGCATTTCCTGAGACCATTGTTCAATAGATTCAGCTAAATTGTCAATAATCAGCCAAGAGTTTGGTTCAATAATGATGAAAACATCAAGTCCCTGTATGAATTGTATCCGTATCAATCCCGATATGGCAATTGCTTTTATTTTATCGCATGACTCCTGCCAAATACTGTAACAATAGTAGATTTTTTTCGGCTTTTCCACAAATATTTTATCGCAGTTTTTAATTATTTTAGTTAAGATGTCGTTTTGCCTGACATTGATGACCCACACAGAAACGATCTGAATATTGTTTTAAATTGATACATGTTCCCTTCAACAGTTCACATACAACTAACTGTAGACTATAGATGTCTAATGACTAAATAACTTCCCTATTAGTACTAGTCCGTTCAAGAATAATGAGAAGAATAAAATTAATAAAGAATCATATTTTCTTTTATTATCATATATAAAAGTAATAGCACTTTATAAATAATGCATTGAACAAGAAAAAAACACATTAAACAATAAAAATACATTTTTTTTATTTTATTTATAATAAAAATACAACATTTATTTTACATATGCACTAGAAACAACACTTTAATAAATACACTTTTTTTTATTTATTTATAAAAGATAAAGCATTTATTAAAATATACACACACTTGAAATAATAATACATTTTTATTTGAAATGTGGTCCCCCCGGGTGTGGCCGCTGCGGTGGCTGGGAAGTGAAGCGTGGCGGCCGGGAAGTGCCGTGGGGCCCGCTGCGGTGGGCCGGGGGGGGGGCATTAAATCATTTTAAATAGTGGATTTTATGAAGAAAAAATTGCCTTGCCTTGCACACATACTGTTTGATCAAAATAAAAAAAGAATTTAAAACACCCATCCCCAACCACCCAAAAACCCACCTTGTACTATTAAAGCATTTAAGTTAACTTTTTCAGACCGAGCTGTTTTCTGTACTCTACACATTCAATTCGGTCTGATATTAGATAGTAACCGTGTGGTAGTACCTTCAAACCATCCTCAAGTACATAGACTTTGTCCGATATGGCCGACATGGCGTTTTTCTCAACTCTAACTGTGTAGTTTTTAAATTGTAAAGAGCAAATAGCCATGACTTTCGCTCTTGGGACTAAAATACGTTCCACACAGTTTCTATACACACTCATGTCGAAATTATTTTTTACAAAGTGTGTAGGTAACCCCTTGCAAACTTGTTTGATATCATTGTTGTGCGTTTCCACACAGTATACCTTCGGCCCAGGAAACACACCACTGGATATCAGATCGCTACCCGTTTCAGATTTTAGCATTAACTATTGATTTGGGGCGTGGTGTTTCAGTAGCTCTGGGTAGAGGGATTCATTCCAGTTGGTGTAGTCTATTCGTGAGATAGTGTACTGGCCATTTTCCAAATCATACAATAAATTTTCAGTTTTAACTTTTAACAGGAGTGAATCAGTGTCCACGTAATACACTTTAACTTGTCCCTCAATCGGCCATTGCACCTTGCATACATTATAATAAAATGACAACATGAGGTTTTTAGATATTTCCGTTATTGCACTCCCACCTGCAATATTTTTATTTAAAACAAGGATTCTTTTCTTAAGATGTAGGAGCACCCTACTAGAGTCTATGATTGTGAACGATTTGAAGTTTGGATCCATAGTGATTCGAGCACAATCTTTGGGATTGGTTAGAATGTCACATCGACTTCTTTTTTGTACGCCTTCGCAAATTTTACCAAAGGCTGAGTTCAAAATGAGTTTATAGATTCTCTTCTAAACTTTCGTTTTCGCTTGTGAACGCTTACTAACAAAGGTGTCAATAACCGTTTACATGTAAGGCTTTTGATCAAATTGGAGGCCTCTATGAATCTTTGTGACTTTAAAACCATTGAACACGATCTATTTCACTAGCACGTGATGAAAAAAGATATTCTGTTTCGGGTTGAGGTCGGCAATTAGTTTTTGTTTTGAAGGTACCAAGTGCTTACTCCCACCCTCTACTAAAGATAAATTGTAGATACTTAGAGAGTCCCTACCCACCGGTCTATTTATGCACAGAAAAGCAAACTCTTTTACCGAGTCATGGATTTCCATGGGTATTTCACCGTCAATTTCATAAAACGTCCCTGTGCCCCATTCTTCTCAACACTAGCAATGTCGGGGAAATTCAAAGCACATGGATTGTTAAGCCATTTATACTTTCCAAACGGAAAACAGTTGTGACACATTGCCGATGGGTAAACTACTACTACTACTACTAACAACTCACCGCAGCACCAACCCGCCTAAGGCCAACACATCTACGCACGCTCATCCTCCACCCCAATCTATTCAAAGCCTCCCTTTTTACACCCGCCCACGAACTTCTCATTTCCTTTAAATCTTTCTTTATGACGTCCTCCCACCCCAGACGGGGACGACCTGTTTTCCGTTTAGCCCTAGATGGTTGGCCGAAAAGAACAATCGTCGGCAATCTGTCATCCTTCATCCGCACAACGTGCCCTAGCCACATCAACCTTTCTTTCATTATAGCCCTAGAGAGCGGTATTGAACCACATTTTTCGTATGGCCTATTGTTTGAAATACGGTCAGTCAGCCGGGTACCCAGCACAATCCTTAAGCAATTTCTCTGGAAAACATCTAGCAAATCTTCATCCGCTTTTTGGAGCGTCCATGCTTCAGAGCCATATTTGACCACTGTTATCACTGTAGCTTTTAATATTCTAATCTTGGTTTGCAGACTTATCTTCCTGTACCATGAGTAAGATGTGATGTATTTGAAATACCAAAATAAAGTTCCTTTCTAAAGATAATTCCGATTTCTTATAATTAAGCTAAATCTAGTCGCAAAAAATGAAAAGTCCTTAATCAGCAAAAAGAGAAATTGCATTTCTAGCTTCAGTCAGACAACGGCGCTAGTCGTTCGAATTACGCTAAGATAATTGTAGCAAAAAAAAATGCAATGCACAACATTTCTAAGGAAGTTTAAAAGGCAAAAAAACTGTGTGAACTCCTGAATCATCTGAAATATCTTTAAGAGATTATCGGACGAGGATTCGTGTCCTTGGGGCACGTGAGCCAATGGCAGGCAGTCCCTAGAGCGCAGGACGAAAGAACTGCGTTTGGGAGTGGGGTAAATGTGTTTTTTAATTTGAATATGTATTCAGACTTAAAACGATTAGTACCGCAAATAATCTCGGTCACCATTTATTGTCATTGAAGTGACCCGTTGCTGTACAACTAAGCATGTAAGTTCAATAAATCTATTGTCTTTTTATATGTGTTTGTTTCTCTTATATGTCTGAGTCTAGTCCGATAATAGGTAATTAGTTCGCCAGTCTCCAAGGTAAATGCTCCCAAAGGAATCTGATCTCCAGATAGCTCAAGAAAGAAGAAGCCACATTTGTATGTCTACATATTCAATTTTCTCTCATTAATTGAGAGCGGTGCTAGCCTAGTTGACACAATCTCCAGCGCTATAAGTGGCGCTATAGGAGAAATCTCTATCGCCACGAGCAAATCTTTTCTATTACTACAAATAATACTTCAATGGCACAAATGGCGCGTGTCGGAAATTGGAGGAAAACTGCGAACTAGTTAGGCTATTTAAACTTTGTAATTCAAATTTAATTTTTGGAAAGATACAGACATATAAGAAAATTGATTAGGCCTATAACCGCTAGGCTACGATAGGAAACCCTTTAGATATCTCATAGGAGATAATAGCCTACCCCAAAATAGGTTAAGTAAAATTTTAAATTGATATAAACGCAAAAAAAAACGAAAACATGGACGATCTAAATGAATTACTAATAGTGCAAAAGTTAGTCGGAAAAAATATAGAAATTGCAAAATCTATCCCGGAATACAATGGTCAATCAGATATTGACGAATTTAATATCCAATTGACCCAGTTTGTACAATTAACAAAAACAGACGTTGGAGCGTTAAAAGACATGCTGCTTCTACGATTAAGAGGCCAGGCCTTAACCTTTCTAAAACAGGTCGAGCATACCATAGGAAATAACGCCAACTTGCCAATAAATACGGTTGATGACTTGTTAAAAGCATTCAAAGAGAGATTTATAGAAACCAGTTCAATAAATAAATTAAAACATGGAGTAGTGAACTTTGATTTTTCACAAAATATAAGGGAATATCTGGATAATATACGCATTTCTGTAGAAGCAAAATACGGAAGTGGTTCTGGGCAACTGTATGAAAAAGTCATACTAAATACCTTTTTGCAAGGGTTACCCCCAAAACTATATAGAGTAGTAATATCCAAGAATATTCAGACGTTGGATCTTGCAGTCCAAGAGGTAGAACGACTAATTGAAGTTGATAAAATGGTTGCAAATCATAGTAATGCAAAAATAAACAGCCTAGGCGACTCAAACGCGAACCTAATCTTCAAGGGCGATCAGACATCCCCCAATTTCCTTTCAAGGGATAACTCCCCAGTAGCACAAAGAAACAAAACGCCAGAACCCGCTAGGCAGAAAACTGTACGTTTTCAGCCCATTAACCCTACAATAATAAGGTGCTATAACTGCAATCGTGTTGGCCACATAGCAAGAGAGTGCCACTACGTCACCAATCCCATACCAAGAAATGCTGTCGGTAATACGCAAAATTACGGTAACCATTTGTTCAGAAGAACAAATTTTAGCACCGGTCGTGCAATAGGCTATAGCCAGGGGGGATTGCGCCAATCAGTACCTTATAATGCGTACCAAACAAATTTGTATAGCCCTTTCCCCAACAGGCAAATTAATTACCGGTTTGAAAACCCAAATACTCGCCAAGGCCAATATAAGGCGAGAATGCAATATAAAAATCATGAAAATTTGCCGATGAGAAATGAAAATTTTACAAGCCAACAGCACTGGCAAACAGTGCCAGCAAACGGCACTGACACGAGACATCCACGTTACCATAATAATACATGGCGAAGACAGGCAGACGTAAATCATTTAAATATGCCTACGGAGCCTAATACGTCTGAATATCTATTACAGGCACCGAGAAATGAAATAAATTCTCAGGGAAACGCTTCAGGCCCCTCAGAAACATAAGTTGGACCCCGAGGGTGCCAGGGATATTTAATAGGTCCAAAACAATACTAGTGCCTTCTTGTAGTGATATTATTAACAAGTTACCTATATTTAATGATTTTTGTGTAGAAAACGTTTACTTTACGGCCTTAGTTGACAGTGGAGCTACTGTAAATATCATAAACTCTTGCGTATTTAATACGTTGCCTCTGCACATTAGGCGACAAAAGAACCCTAATAATCCCAATTTAACAAGTGTTACAGGCCATAAATTAAATGCAAAAGGGTCAATTTGCCTAAACTTAAAAAGAGACAATAGAACATTCATGACAAATTTTATTATATGCGATAATCTCCCATAAGAAGCTATTATAGGGGCAAATTTTCTAAGGTCTAATAGAATACTATTAGACGTAGCCAACGAGAGGTTGGTCTACCCAGCTAAGGTGGGGGAAAAATTTCTACCTTAAGAAATCGTAACAGAGGTTACGAAGATAACATAACAGTAAACAAAATTTCTAGTGGTATAATGTCGAAGTATTTTGAACCCCATGTCTCGCAAAGACATGGCATAATTGGAAATTTGTTCAATTATCCTGAGAGATATCGCAGAAATGAAGTAAATTTAAATAATAACAGTATTGAAACTGCGAAAATAAAAATAGGAGATATGCGACAGTACAGATCAAATGAAATTAAGAAAATAGTGGAATTGTGGAAAAACATAGTAAAACCCAACGTGACGCCACAAGATGCCGCAATGGCGCAGCATAGCGCCAGCATGAATCTAATAAACAATGAAAATGAAGAGAAATATTACGGATTTGCGATAAGGAAAACACCCTGAGCCTTGGCTATTCTATATTTAATATCTTCACTACTCCCACCATCTTTACTAAAAATACTACTAAAGTAAGTGAAGCTGCCCACCTGATCAATCTTTTCATTACCCAACGTCACCTTTTCATCTTCACTTATTACCAGCCTTAGTGACTTAGTCTTCCTAACATTAATTTTCAAACCTATTCTAGCACTCTGAACTCGCAAAACTGCCAAAACTTCATTCATTTTGCTCACACTTTCATCTAAGATGCTTAAATCATCAGTACAATCTAAGTCCAGGAGACTTTTTCCTCCCCATTTGATTCTGTGTTCTCCCATTGCCTTTCCCGTGCTCCTTAAAACAAAGACCATAAAAATAATCCATACAAAAGGGGATAGAACACAACCCTGCTTAACTCCTGATTTAAAAGTCTTATTTCAGAGTTCAGAGCAAACACATCTAAAATCTAAAGCGGATAACTTATGAACATTATTAAATCAGTGAATGTCGTAACCACAATTGGCTTGGGATTATAGTGACGTATAATCCTGTCCTATGTGTATAAATTAATTCGTTGGTGATAGACTTTTGGCGAGAAGTGGAATTTGAGATTGGGTAATTACTGATTGGATAGTTCACTAACGCTGGTCGGAGAAACGTCAAATTTGGATTTCTCAAACACTGCATTTTCTGAAAGCGCACCCCGAGTGATAGTTGGTTCTATTACCATACAGGGGTCCTTGCGAGTAAGTATCACTCCATGTTTTTTTGAAAATTTTTGAAGGCATAGTGGCATTATAGTCGAGAATTATGGCACTCACGAAACAACATTTTGATGACCGAATGGACGAAGTCATGCAGAAAATCGCAAAGCTCCAGCAGGAAAATAAACTTCAACGGTCGGAAAACAGGTCGCTCAGATACGAGCTTTTAAGAGTTAAATCGACCGCTCTTCGGTCAGAACTATACTCGAGAAGAAACAATCTTGTTATCCACGGTCTAGAATCTTCAGATGGCGAAGATCTCCGTCAGAAAGTAGTCGGTTTCTTCGAATCAAAGCTCGAAATAGCTACCGCGAATGAGATACGGATGAATGTGGTATACAGAATTTCGAAGAAACCGTCAAATGCCGAGTCGTCTGGCTCTGGCGGTCCGCGCAACGAAAAACTTCCGCTGATCCGATTTTCGCTAGCCTTGAAAATTTTGATTGGTCAGAAATAATGAAAGAGTGTGGTAAACTGAAAAAAACCGGTTTTAGCGTATCTGTTGACTTGCCGGCTGATCTCGGGAAACGACACAAAGAACTTTTATCACTTGGTTATAAACTACGAAATTCAAAAGTAGCGAGTGAGAAAATAGCGGAAACGAGTCTGATCCAAAAAGGGATCAAACTTTGGTTAGAAACCAAAAAATCAAAGACGGCTCAGTGGATGAAGTTTCCAGACAAATGCTACGATCCGCTCAAGCTCCCCCGCGCTGGCTCGGACGATGCGAATGATTCTAATTCGGACGCTTAGAATTTTTCTTTTTTTGTTAGTATTTTGTGAGGTTTGTGGGGCAGCTATAATACTGAAGTAATTAGGAGTGAATATTGGATATTGGTAAAATTAAAGTAGTAAAATTGATGAATAATTTAAATTTAAAAAGTATTATAACTGCGCCATGAGAGAGTGTTTATGTGTAATTTGCCGCTTGCATATTCTTGATTTCTGTTTATACAATGAGATGTTTTTCCATTTCGTGTGTTCTTGCTTTGTTTTTCTTTTCCAGAGTTGTAAAAAAAGTTCGGGTTTACAAACTTCAGAGTGGTCTACTGCTCTTCTCAAAGGTACAGCCATTGCCTCTCTTCAGTATGTTGGTAAGTAATGAATTCCTCTTCTAATCCTCCTGGGGATGCCTCCTCGTCAACAAGCCAAAGTAATGCTAGATTAGTAGAGCTGGAAGAAAATTTTTTGGATTTAGAAAATATTTTTGATTTAGAAATTAATAATGAATTAGATACCCCGTTATTTGATAAAAGTAAATTTCCTAGAAGCCGTTATGAAGAAGTGTGTAATTTAAGTACGGGACGTTCTGACTCCCAGCTCACTGTTCTTCAACTGAACTGTCAAGGGTTATGCTCATCCTTCGCAGATCTAACGACTCTTTGTCAACAGTTGCAGCCAGATGTAGTCGGACTTTGTGAAACAAGACAAGACAAACAGACAAACATCTGTTTGTCTTGTTTATAAAAAGACAAACAGATACCCTTCTGGAAATACCTGGATATACTTCCCATTTTTTGCACAGAACAGCATTGAAGAGAGGAGGTTTAGCTCTTTACACACGGCAAGAGTACTCGGCATGCATTAACAAAGAATTAACCCGGAATATAGAAGGAATTTATGAATCACTTTTCCTGGAAATATGTTTACCTTCACAGAAGAAATTAACAGTTGGAGAAGTATACCGCCCACCGGCAGGATCTGTTTCTTCATTCTTGGAAAACTTAAGCCAAATATCGGATCATCTAGAGAAACAAGGGAGTGAAGCTATCTTAATGGGGGACTTCAACATCAATCTTACTCTTCCTCTATCCTCCGGTGCGACAGATCTGCTTAGTATAATGTCTGCTTCGAATATGTACCCCTCGACGACGATTCCAACCCGAGTAACAGCCACTTCCCACTCACTGATTGACAACATTTTTTCGACTCTGCCTCCAACATCAGCCTCAGTTTTGCTATCCGACACTTCAGATGACTTCCCTCTGCTTACAAATCTCAACATACAGCATAAATATCCAAAGTCTAATGCTTCGATTAAGTAGGGGTTCACTACCTGGAAACTGAATGATGAGAACTTGAAAACTCTTAATCAAAATCTGGAGAGCACATGCTGGGAAAGTGTTATGAATACAGATGATGTTAATTCAGGATTTGAGGAATTTCATAACATTTTCATGAGAATATATACGGATCGCTGTTGTGAAAAGCGTTCAAGGAAGACGGGACGGAAAAATCAACCCATAAGCCCTTGGATTAGTCATGGACTGCTCCAGTGTATTAACAGGAAAAATAAACTGTGGATGGATTACACAAGTGACCCATGCATTGCAACGCTGGAGAAATATGAAAAATATAAAAAATGTCTTCGATCTGTTTTACGTAAAGCTAAACGAGATTATTTTAGTTGGAAAATAGCTGAAAGTGGCAAAAATTCTCTGAAAATATGGAAGGTTTTTAACTCTATACTGCGTCCCTGCAGCCCCCCACCTGAGCTTCCATCTAAATTATCTGTCAATGGGGAGACAGTAACAGGACCAGATAACGCTGCAAATGCATTGGGAACATTTTTCGCAGAGGTGGGCAGAAAAACAGCAGATTCTGTTGGGAATTCCGCGAAGAGTTCTAAAGATTACCTTGGCCCGGCATGCACTAAGTCCATGGCAATAGCACCTGTCTCTGCATCTGAAATTCTGCTAATCGTACTAAATCTAAGAGGCAATTCAGCCTCTGGGTTCGACCGAGTACAAACCAAAGTGTTAAAAGCAGTTGTCCCTTCAATCATAGAGCCCCTTACTTACCCCATAAGTTTGTCTCTGCACAAGGGCACTTTCCCAGAACTGCTAAAGAAAGCTAGAATAATTCCATTGCACAAAGGGGGTTCTCGAGTTGACCCGGCTAATTACAGACCTATTTCTATTCTCTCAGCTTTTTCAAAAGTTTTTGAAAAACATATGCAACAGCAGCTACTCCAGTTTCTGGAGAAGAAAGGGGTTCTTAATAATAGCCAGTTTGGGTTCAGACCAGGGCACTCCACACAGGATGCACTAACGGCGTTAAGTTTATGGATAAACAAAGCTTTGGATTCTGGTCTACTACCTGCAGCGGTTCTGCTTGATATCAGGAAAGCATTTGATAGCATGTACCATTCAATTCTCCTCGGGAAACTGGAACATATAGGAATAAGAGGTGAAGCTCTTGATTGGTTCAGATCATATCTGAGGGACCGCAGGATTTATTTGGGAGAAGATCCTGGAAACGATGTGCTCGTTAACTGCAGTGTCCCCCAGGGCTGAATATTAGGACCATTACTTTTTCTGATTGATGTTAACGATCTGAGTCGAGTGCTGAACCCGGCACGAACAAATCTTCGCTGCTGTAACTTGTGCCAGGATGAAAACTCCCTCCGGTCCGAAGGTGAAGATGATGAGCTCGTGGCCTTTGCCGATGACAGCACGCTTGGTTGCTGTGAAACGGATAAGACAACGCTCATGTCTAAACTGAGGGAGGGTCTGGAGGGGACGTATCTCTGGATGGATGCTAACCGACTTGTTATTAATGTTGAGAAATCTTGCGTTCTATTTTTTTCCCGGGTTGGAAGTGCCCATCCGGAGATATGTGGTATCCGGACATCCAGAGGTGTGATTAGTCGGCCAGAAAAGAATTTTGCAAAATACCTAGGAATCCTCCTCGATGAGAACCTATCATTCGTGCATCATATTCAAGCAGTAGAGTTGAAGCTATCCCGGAATTTTGGAATAATAAAAAAACTGAAAAGCGCTTTGCCGCAGAAAACGCTGGTCCTCCTGTACAATGCTCTTATAAAACCCCATTTACAGTATTGTGCAATGATCTGGCAATCAACTTTTAAAGCCCACCTCCGAAAACTGAATTCGATTCATCAACGATGCCTGATATTAATTGGAAAAAATGAAGAGTACTTGTCATTAGGGTCCCTGCATCAATTATCATGCTTGACCTTTGTGTTCAAGTTTTTAGCTGGAGAGCTGCCATCTGCGTTTAAAAGATTATTTCGACCTATTTTAGACCAGTATAATTTGCATACCCGATCATCATCAAACCTGCAAATACCCCTTACCCCGACCGTGCGATCAGATTTCGCTCCTAACGTAGCTTGTGCAAAGATATGGAACCTGATCCCAGAAGAGCTGAGAGGTAGGAGCTCCCTCGCATCATTTAAAAAAAGAGTAAAAAATCATTTAATAGCATTACAAATGAATAGTTAATAAATTATAAAAAAAATTGGAATTAAATGTAAGTAGTAAATTTAAATTACAAATGTATGATTTTTAAATATGACGGGGTGGTTTCCCCTGAGGGTAAGGAACGGGAAGGTAATAGTTTTAGTTATTCGGTAAATGAGGGGTATGGTTGTGTCTGAGATTAGGAGCTTTGACCATTCTGCTTATTATGTTAAATTGTAATGATTTTGGTTCTCGGCGTCCAGGAATGGACTGAGTATTTTGATTATGTGTGATTTATTATTTTCATCTGTTAATAAACCCGTTGAACATCATTGAACATCAATACAAAACCAGCTGCTAACCTCATTTCCTACCTTAACCGCAACAGTGTTATTCTCGTACATAGCACTAATAACTTTAATGTATTTGTCTGGTATACCATACAAGGATAAAACCTTTACTAAACCTCTTCTATCAAAAGAATCAAACGCTTGCTCATAATCTATAAGACTGAGGACCAAAGGTGTTTGAAAACTCAGGCACTTCTCAACTATTAGCCTAAGAGTGAAAATTTAGTCGACACATCCTCTACTATTTCAAAAACCGCACTGCTCTTCTCTTAAAACTTTGTCTACTGCATCTCTCTGTATAAAAAGTATCATATTACTAAGTCATTTACTACCTACAGAGACCAGACTAATGCCTCGATAATTCCCACACTCACTTTTATCACCTTTCTTATAAAGTGGCTTAATTAAGGTTTTCCTAAAATTGTTAGGTACTTCCCCTTTTTCAAAAATCATATTCATAGTCTTCAGTAACTTATAAGTCTAACCCCAGAGCCACCATATTTAAAAGGCTCGTTTACCACCCTATCAGTACTTAGAGCCTTATTATCCTTTAATCCTTTTAGTACTGTTGCAAATTCCTCCTCACAAAACAAATCTTCCTTCACATCCAAGGTATCACAAACTTTTTCATTTTCCTCTATATTTTTTCTTGCAACTCTATCTCGGTTAAGCAAATTCTCAAAATGTTCGGCCAATCTCTCTTTAGTTTTTTTTCTTATCGCTAATTGCGACCCCATTCATATCTTTAACTGGGCCAAGTCCGGATTGACTACTCCCTCTCAATTTGTTAACGTGCCAGTACAATATTTTACTGTTATGCCGTCTAGCTGCATCTTCCAGATACTCGGCAATTTTATCCGTGGCCTCCACTTCAAACCTCCTTAGTTTCTATGTTAATGATTTCTCCACTTTTTTTTACATTTCTTTTGTTTTCATACGATCTACCAGTTAGACAATTCTTGTACAAGTCCTTTGTCCTTTCTAGTAAACATAAAGCTTTTTCACTAATACTCTTAGCTGCAGTTCTAGCTTTCTTCCCTAAGACACCTTCAGCGACTTCACAAATCATTTTTCTAAAATTATTACAACCATCTTCTACATTATCAAATTTTAAACTCTCAAGTTTAGTATTCAACTGTTCCTTGAAAGTATCTCTCAAATTCTCATCCTGGAGTCTACGAACATCATAACTTCCCGGGAGGTAGTTACCCTTCCGATATTTCAGCTTTAAATTAACCCTTGACACTACTAGATGGTGATCTTTACTTTTAACATGAATAACAGCACTCCTATATACCCTAGTATCTTGTTTTGGTCCTGCCAATCATCGGTTTACTGTGACATAATCAATAAGGTTTGCTGTCTTACCATCACGTGAATACCATGTTAACTTATGAGCCATTTTATGACCAAACACCGTAGTGGTTATAACTAGATTGTTATACCAACAAAATTGCAAAAGTCTGTATCCATTACTGTTTTCTTTTCCTACACCAAATTTACCTAGGTTGGAATACCATCTATCCCTATTTCTACCAACCTGGGTGCTAAAATTTCCCAGTAGTAAAATCATATTTCTACCTGGGACCCTGTCTATTTGCTCCTGTAACTGTAAGTAAAATTAAATCTGAGTCACTAGTATCTCCCTCAATCGATTCTACAGGGGCGTTTACTACTATAACTGATACCCTGAACTTTTTAGTCATAAAATGAGCAATTAGTATTCTGTTATTAATACCTACCCAGACTAAACAAGACTTAGCAGCTTCCTTATTCATCATATCCAAAAATATGCGCATGACTTTTCATCGGTGTGCTGTCTGGTCGGATCAGTTTTCATGATACGGTCCCCGTGGAAAACATACATACCCAAAATTGATCTCTCTACAAACAGATTCTGATCCACATCGGCGATCATACCTATTTCTTCTTTGCTTGTTTTAAGTATCAAGTCCATCACCAGATGAGGAGTGGAAAAATAATAACCTAAATCCTACCCAAATTCCCCATAAATTTTATCTGTATTCTTGCGCACAATGTCCAGAAGAGTGAGTACGTCACTGGCCAAGTATATTTTACAATAATCCCACCCATTTTCACACTTGCCCTTTGCCCAAACCCTCTTAGCAAATTCATAGTCGCTAGTGGTGCACTCACTCTCAGCGAGAGAATTGTAAAAAGGGTGTTAATAACACCTCATCTAGCCTCGAGGCAGAGCTGTAATAATAATATGCATATATGCCATTACACGTTAATAAATCATACATTTCATCATCGGGAAAGCGCTGTTTAAGGAGGGGGAGGCTATCAAAATTGTCGCTTTTCTGTACCTGAATCAATTGACTTAAGGATTTGGGGCAGAAGCTGAAAGAGTCTAAAAAACGGATTTTATTCAGGCACGTGTTACCCTTGTCAACTGTTTCCCACATTAATTCTAGCAGCAATAGCTTCTCCAATGATTTGGGTACGATATTATATGAAAAACAACCATCTATCTAAGCGTTATCTACAACCCCACCCTTGGCAATGCGGGCCAACACCGGTAAAAAAACTTTAAGTCGTAATTGGAATTGTGTATAAAAACCGGTACAAAATATTGCTGTCTAGCGTTCAAATTGCACGACTGAAGTGCAACCCCAACATAAAGTTACTCCCTCCCGATGTTATTTCCTGCCACAAATGAGCATGGTCGATCACTTTCCTCCTCCCCC